>RCUC01154022.1:0-29364 GCA_003697995.1 Taxidea taxus jeffersonii | reverse complement strand
CCAGAAGCTGAAGGGCATTAGGAGGGATGAGAATGAATTTGAATGCATTGATATAGTGAAATGCTTTCAGAGTTATAAGGAAATAATATGTTAGGATTGTATTTTAGAAAGGTTATTTTGGTGGCATATGGAAGATGGATTAGAAAAGGATAAGACCAAAGACTGGGAAAGCAGTTAATAACAAACTAGGATGAGATATCTGTGCAGTGTTGTGGCTGGAAAAGTGGACTCTGGAGCCACATTGTCTGGATTTGACTTCTGGTCTCCATGATCTTATGCAAGTTACTTAACTCCTCAGTGATTCATTTTCTTCTTCTCTAAAATGGGCATCAAAATGAAACCTACATATAGCATTGTTACAAGTATTACATTAATGCATATAAACTACACGGCACATAATAACTACTTAATAAATGGTCTTTCTTATCACTAATATTCCATCCACACATCATAAAAATCCCAGAGGGAGATACAGTATTGATATTCATTTAATAAATATAAGTCCTAAGGCTTGTAGGATTTAACTATGATGGCTAATCACAGCATTTCATATATTTGCATATTAAATACACATACAGCAGGTCATAGACAATGAGTGAGAAAAAGGATTTGTAATTAATATCTATTAATGGAGTTTACATTTGTTAGACTAATTAAAAACATGATTCATGATGCTCCCATTCTGTTTTGTTTTGCTCTGAGTTCAGAAGTTTAGGAAGGGGCTGAAACAACCTATGGGATATATAGCAACTAACATTTTGTAGTCCAGAACTGGAAAGTATAGACTATAAATAACAGCATTTGTTCATTGGCCTTGCTCTGCAGAGACAACTCTCATCTGCCTATATTTCACCTGTGAATTCAAGAGGTACTCTGTAAACTCTTAGTTACACAATATAGTCATGTTCATACGTTTTGCAAAGTTGCATTTCTTGTCAAGAAGAAAGCAAAATGCATCAATGTGGTTAACTTCTAGCCTTCTATCAAACTAACAGCCCAGATAAGGTCAGCATCACAACTGGTTTATAAATCATATCATCTATCCTTCAATGTCTGTTTGTTTTTTCATTTGTTTATAATAACAAGTGACAACACCATCTGTGAGCTTAACAATGTTGTATGGTCCCCATGGTTCTTTTTTTTTTAATTTTTTAATTAACATCTAATATATTATTAGCCCCAGGGGTACAGGTCTGTGAATCGCCAGGTTTACACACTTCACAGCATTCACCATTGCACTTACCTTCCCCAATGTCCATAACCCAACCACCCTCTCCCTAACCCCCTATCATCAGCAACCCTCAGTTTGTTTGGTAAGATTAAGAGTCTCTTATGGTTTGTCTCCCTCCTGATCCCATCTTATTTCATTTTTTCCTTTCCTACCCCCTAAAACTCCCACTTTGCCTCTCAGTTTCCTCATAACATGAGCACTCCTTTATCTTAAATATTACAGTCTTATAATATAACAATTAGGGCAATGCCCTCCACATAGTCTTTTGACCCTTATCATTTCAGGGCAGCTTGACTTCCAAGAGCCACTATTCACATATTTTGCATTCAGACTTTCTTTGCCTGATATTACCAGTTCTGCTCACATGCCCAGAAGGCCAGAATGGCCCAGGGAATTAATGCCCCTGCAGCAACCAGAACTTAATTGATGACTGATGAGAACTGGTGTACAAATACCCCTGGTCCCTCACACCCTAGGGGTGATATGCCTCTGAGATACATATTCTACTCTCTTTCTCAGAGTTGCCCAGGAGGATTAAGATCCAGTTGCCCACAGTAACTTGCTTAATGATACAACCTTTATTTGCTCTTTTGCTTTTCTTTGGTCCCCATGGTTCTTTAAGATATGTCACTCTTCATCACACACCTTCTCAAATGTGCACAATATCACTTGGTCAGTAACAAAATTCGAATTTGATAAACATTTACACTTTATCAAGTGGTTCATCATGGGTGAGGTTTATTGCTTGTGATATACATGCAGTGAAAAATGACAATTTGCTGCAGCTATCAGATGCATTTTCTGAAATGTTAGGAAGATGCTGATAATAATGTCTTCTTTGTATAAGGCAGAGGAAAGAGATCATCCTGTGGATAGGTCCCAACTACCTCTTAATATTTCCTCTAGCCTTTGAAGTTATAAGTTCAGTGTATTGCACTTCCCCAGCTCCTATGAGCTCAAGGCATCAGAGTTTCACAGAGTAAAATTTCTTTTAATTTTCAGAATATCAACTTATGTGTATAGGAGGGAGAAGTGGAATGAGAAGCTGTTCAAATTTGGAGATGTATATTAGAATTAAAATCCAACTTTTATTTAATAACAACTTATCTAAACTCTCCTTTCAGATCATAAATTGCACAGCTTCTAGTATGCGGACACCTCACCCTAGCAGCTACACCTGTGTTCACCATCCCCTTTGCTCCTGTCAGGTCCCCATCTGGAAGAGCTCTTAGTCAAGTCGACTCTAAAACATTATCTGGACAGTGTCTCCAGTGATAAACCAAAGTTGGAAAACAACATGAATCATTTAATATTGATTAAAGATTTTAACTTTTGTCCTTAAACATTTCTAAATCCTGGTTTGATTTATGAGGACAATCATTAGTTATTTATTGGATTAAAACTAAGTCTAAACTATCACATGATCTCCCTGATATGAGGAAGTGGAGATGCAACGGGGGTGGGAGTTAAGGTGGTAGGAAAAGTAAAAATGAAAGAAGATGGGATCGGGAGGGAGACAAACCAAAAGAGACTCTTAATGTCATAAAACAAACTGAGGGGGGTGGGGGGAAGAGGGGTTGGGAGAGGGTGGTGGGGTTACATTATATGTTTAAATAAAGCTTAAATAAAGTTAAAAAAATTTTTTTAAATAAAAAAAAACTAAGTCTAATATAGAAAAAAAAAATCTATAGTTAGTTATTCCAGCCAGCCATTTACTTCTGATGAAATTGCTCTATAAAATAGACATAAAACCCCCAATATCACTAAATCTCAATTACACTGTGGAATGTGAAAGCTAACATTTCTTACTTATAAACTTGTAGTGACATAAGCCCCCAATGAGAATGGATGCTGAAACAGCAGGTTGGAATGCCTTAACATTTTTGTTCTTTTTGTAATTTTTCTTATTTTTTTATTTTTTCCAGCTTTATTGAAGTATGATTGACAAATAAGAAATTATATATACTTAAGATGAACAGTGTGGCATTTTGATATAAGTATGCCCTGTATAATGATTACTACAATCAAGTTGATTAACATATCTATTGCCTCACAGAATTACCATTTGGTAAACTCTTGAATAGGTCCAGTTTAAAATATAGTTTTCAGGGGCACCTGGGTGGCTCAGTGGGTTAAAACCTCTGCATTTGGTTCGGGTCATGGTCTCAGGGTCCTGGGATCAAGCCCCACATCAGGCTCTCTGCTCGGCAGGGAGCCTGTTTCCTCCTCTCTCTCTCTGCCTGTCTCTCTGCCTACTTGTGATCTCTATCTGTCAAGTAAAAATAAAATCTTAAAAAAAATAAAATATAGTTTTCAGTTTTCAGTTGCTTTCTTAAAAAACGTATATCTTCAACAGTATCGGTTAATATGCCTTATCAATAATGTTTATTTTTCATCTTATTATTTTTTTTTAAGAGAAGGAATATGAGGGTGGGTGGGGAGAGGCAGAGGGAGAGTGAGAGAGAGAATCTCAAGAAGACTCCGTGCTCAGTGTGGTGACTGATGTGGGGCTCTTTCTCAGGACTCTGAGATCATGACCTGAGCCAAAATCAAGAGCCAGATGCTTAACCGACTGAGCTACTCAGTTGCCCTAAGAGTGTTTAGAGTTTTGTGTGTCAGCTAGTGTTCAATTCTTCTTTTTTGGAAGTGTGTACCTCCTATTCCTCTTTGGTCATTTTGCCCATTCTCCTACCCACCACTCCTTTGGCACCTATCAGTTTGCTCTCTATATTTATTTGTTTGTTCCTGCCTTTTGTTCATTTATTCATTTTGTTTTTTAGATTCCCCTGTTGAAGCTAAATCATATGGTATTTTTGTTATTTTTAAATAATCTCACTTAAATATGCTAAAATGAATATAAATATACCTTACATAATTTTCATGATAGTAAAACTTTAAATCATGTCTATATTTTAAGTTCATGTTTGTGAATTATCAAGGAAAAAATCTTGATCTGTGGTTGTTTCCAAAATTACAGACAAACTTTGGAATATTTTACAATTTTAAAATTATCATAGGTATATTAGAATATAAATATACTATTTTTTATAGTTTATGTCTAATACCAATATATGCCAGGTTCGTTAAAATGAGTTTAATGCAGGACTTCTACTACCTATCATCTTTGTAAAATATACCCAATTTTAAAGTACAGTTCAGACTTAGAACTTTCAGAGTGGATACATTGAAACAGTCTTAAATTGTCAACTTATTTTGAAATGAGATAACAGAGGGGAGCTCAAGCAATTTTATTTGCCTTTTATCAAAAGGCCATGATTATTTTCTTCCAGAGAAGCCATCAGTGCAAGTAATTAGTAGATTGTGCTTTACTGACTAGGCTGATTTCTAATTCCCACCATGATGTGGCTTGATTCTCTATCCATTTACAGGACTATAATTACATATGAGACTTTAGACTTTGCCAGCCCACAAGGTGATCAACCCCCTTAGCACAACAAGGAATGGGAAAGTGGCAAGAGAGTACAACACCATGGTGGCATCATGCCAGTAAGCTGTATGACCAATGGTGGTCTTGGCAGAGCCCAACCTGAGCCCAGGGACTAGGGTCTGAGACTGACACTGTTTCCTTAAAGTGAAATGTGAAATGTGATTGTCAGTGAAGCAAATGAAGCCAGTCAGAGAGAATGAAAGAAAATAAACAAATAAACAACAGTAATAACAAACATTGAGATTAAAAAGGCAAAGCAGGAAAAAAACAAAAGCTAAAGCAAGAAAAACCATTATTTTGAGACTTGGTTATATTGGTTTTTATTTTGTGGACTTGATTGTTCACATGTGAAGAAAATATAGTCTGCATAATTTAATATCTTTTTGAATCAAAGTTATAGCATGTGACCCATAGTGCTCCTAATGGTACTTTATATAAAGAAAAAGTTTGAAGATTTTTATTGGCAAATAATTCCTTATAAATTTTCTGTAACATTTTTTAGTATAATCTCTGTTAGTAAAACTCTATGTATATGGCTGAGATGTAGCTGGCTTCTCACTGTATTTATATATAAGGAACTCTGTATATATCCATGTCACTGTATACATAAACACATGCACAAAATTCTTGGCTTTAATTACAATATCTTTAAAATAAAGAGAAAGGGCAACTTAATCATCATCTTCAAGCCTTTCTCTTCTCTGATTAGCATACTTGAAGAATTAAGAAATTTCAACCTAACTGTAAGGGAATTACGTAGATAACATGGACATTTTAACATTCTTTGAAACCTCCAACTCTAGGAAAAAGCAAATATTAAATCTCAGGAAGCCTTGCCAATAAACTAGTTTTTATGATATACATGGAAAAGGTCAGAATTACTGTCAGACTTTGAAAAATAATACAGCTCTAGAACTTGATAGTTATTCCTGCTGTGATTGTCAAATGCATAACAAGTGAATGGAGAGTCCTGGTTAATTATTTATGGTACCATAAAAAACAATTGATAATATAAAAAAATTTCAAATCATTTTCATAAAGGAAGTCAACGTGGTGACTGTTGGTACTCCTCTGGCTTCTATATGCTCCAAAGTGTGAGGTAATGGTCAGTATTTATCTTTCCCAAACAATATCATGAATTAAGATCTATGGAATCATTTCAGTGCTCTAGATTATGGTGTAATGCAATGGGTATGTTACCTGCTTTATACACGAAATTACAAGAAATGCTTTGGTTATCAGAATAATGATACTGTGCAACTCTCTGTAGACACTGGGTCAGTTAATCCAGAACCTTTTTAATGGGGTAAATTATAAAAAGGTGATACATGCATACCTGGCACATTTTATTTTAACTCAGCCTACAAAAGACTTTTCTGTTGAGGCAGGACTGAGGACTCTTCAATGTGTGTGGAATCACCGGCTAGGTTTTGACGTGTTCTTTTTACATAAGAAATCCATAATTTATTGATTATTGATTTTTATGTATTGGTTTCTTTACAGTGGAATAAGAACTCAAAGACTTATAAAATAATTTGGCAAAGATTCCTTTTATATTTTTATCATTGTTTATCCAGCTATCCTTTAAAAATTCATTTTTATGCCTTTATGTAGTCTTTCTAATATGTTAAACTTAGTTTATTTTTTAAGTTTTTAAAATATTTTATTTTTAAATCAGAGGGTGAGCACAAGCAGTAAGAGTGGCAGGCAGAGGGAGAAGCAGGCTTCCTGTTGAGCAAAGAGCTGGATGTGGGACTCTATGCCAGGATCCCCAAGACCCTGGGATCATGACCTGAGCCAAAGGCAGCCACTTAACCAGCTGAGCCACCCAGGCATCCCTAAACTTAGTTTTTTTGAAGCTCTATTTTTGCACTCATAAGTTAATTGCATATATAATAATTCAATTGTGTAGTGATACATGTTATGAATACGACTAATGTAACCAGGTTCAAGTTTGTGTTTATAGCTGGCTCTGTATAAACATATAACTTGAGTGATAGGATATAGTAGTTCAGTGCTTTGGATAGCTCATAAGTAAACTGGGTCTCCTTAAAAATATTTAGCATTTTAAAATGTCTCTCCAGATAGTAGCATCACTTCAGAGATATTGTCCAATTTAGTACCCATGCCAATGGAATGAAAATGCATATCCTGGGAGATACAAGACTGAAAGGATTGTAGGAATGTGGTATCATGCTGAGGGCTACATAAAGTGGAAAAAATTCTATTACTTAAAAAACATTTTAGGCAATGTTTTGTGTGGTTTCATCAATTTATTAATGAACCCACTGAAAATAAATGGTATGATGAGTTCATGAAACTGAAAAGAAAATATTATTGAAACAAAGCATAATGAATTATGTGTATATATGTACATATATTTGTATGTATAACAATTTACATATATACACATATATTCTATACATGCATGAATTATATATGTATGTATATTTATAAAAAGACTTGGGAGATATATGATTGTAGTTCAAGGTTCAGATTCTAGACAAAGTTGGATGCACCAACTGACAGCTGTACGAGATTGGGAATTTAATCTCTCTGCCTCCGTTTTCTCATCTTTATTTTTTTAATTTTTTTTAAAGATTTTATTTATTTGTCAGAGAGAGAGGGAGAGAGAGCGAGTGAGCACAGGCAGACAGAGTGGCAGGCAGAGGCAGAGGGAGAAGCAGGCTCCCTGCGGAGCAAGTAGCCCGATGTGGGACTCGATCCCAGGACGCCGGGATCGTGACCTGAGCTGAAGGCAGCCGCTTAACCAACTGAGCCACCCAGGCGTCCCAGTTTTCTCATCTTTAGAATGGAGATAATAATATTGCCCACCTCATTAAATAAGCTCATATTTGTAAAATACTTGGAATAGTGCTATGAGTAATAATAGCAGTATAAAAACTGTGCATATGTGGACAGAGAAACCATGTGTATGGTTTAGGAGTGTTTGTAATGCTTTGAATTTTCAAGTTTAAGGTATGAAATACATTTCATAGCTTGACAGAATTTATCATTTTGAGCCTGTACCAGTTATCTATGCTACATTAATGGACTCTATGGTAGAACTCCTAAGGCTGATAGAGAATATCATCTCTTATTACATTCACTCACGGACAGCCACAGACATTCTGTCAACAGAAAAACAAATATTTTGACTGCTTCTTTTCAGAACAGCATCGCCATATCTGTGTTGAATCCAATAATATGGTTACTTTAAAGGGCACAGAAGACATGGTATTTTCCATGCCAAAAATAGCGTACCTCCTGACAAATTCTAAAATATTCCTGTAGCCAACTGAAATAGCATTCTCTTGTATTCCTAGTTGCAATTTCTGATATAACCCATTGCTACAGTGACTGCCAGTACATGGTAGTGATCTTGATAACATTTCTGCTTTCATTTCAACTCTTGATTGGCCTTTAGCAGTCAGAGTAAGTGAGGCTGTCATTCTATCTCCCATCCTTATGAAATTGAATTCTATGAAAGAGATGTAACCTAGGGTTTGAGAGGTTTGATTGACATCTTCCATATGGCTGTCTTGCTGTAGTCAAAGAAATAGTGCTTTGAAGCCTCTGCTGGTGCCTTCGTTTCAGGAGAATAGATGGGAGGAGAAGGAGGCAGGGAAGACACCAGAGTAGGACATTACAATGTCCACCTCTGTTCCCTGAGATAGTATGCATGAGACCACCTCCAATCCTATTAAATACCCTGTAATTGCTTAATGAGGAGCACCAATGATAGTAACAACATTATTAACTCACTGCCTCAAATGGGGGAAGGCAGGAGTATGGGAGTAGCATTTTACTTTGTTTCGAATTCACAAAATAAAAATATACAAAGATAGTAAGTATTTATTAAGACCTAAACTAAAATCTGCCTAGACTTTGCTTCTCTGATACTGATATATGAGGCATGTTTTTGGATTATTTATCAGATATATATATATATATATATATATATCATATATATATCTTGCCCACCATGTATATATACATATATATACCACCATGTATATATATGTATACATATATATACATATCTGCCTGCATTTTTACCTAGTTGACAAATTTGAAATTCTCCAGATGGCAGCTTTAATATGTTTAATATGATTGTGCTGTTAAAAAAAAAGCAATAGAGTTTTCTCTAGAGAAAGTAATTTGCTATGAGAAAGCAATACCATATGATACATGAAAATAAGAACATTGCAAGCTATTTTTGTTATTTGGCTCTTACTGAGCTCTCGATGAATTAAAAAAAAAGTCTATGCTGAGCAAACAGATGATCCTGTTGATGAACTTAGTAACTTATTTTGCCCAGCTCCTAAAGTCTTTTATTAAAATGTAGTCAACCCATCTCTCATCTGTTTTTCTGCATATTGGTAAT
This sequence comes from Taxidea taxus jeffersonii, assembly GCA_003697995.1. Classification (NCBI taxonomy): domain Eukaryota; kingdom Metazoa; phylum Chordata; class Mammalia; order Carnivora; family Mustelidae; genus Taxidea; species Taxidea taxus. Next base: position 20,298 of record RCUC01154022.1, on the reverse strand, counting down.
ATTAGCTACGTGGTGGATTTTTGTGCACACCTGCTATGTGAGCAGTAGGAGATCTGGAAATGAATCAGAACCAAATACACAGATCCAAAGCAGGGGCATCATTTGAACAGCTACACCTGTGCCCTCTTGAGAGTTTTGAGAATTTCTGCCCTAAGAGCCATTTCAGATATTCGATATCTTATCGTATAATACTAATTCTGCCAGACAACATGAAAATTGATTCATCTCATCACCAGTTCCCAATCCCACACCTCACTGATGCCTCAGACAGTGCTTTGCATCGCCCAGCACTTACAATTCGCCATCAGTGCTGGTAGCATTACAAGATTCAGAAGTCCATGGCTGTGGTCTTCTGTACTGTGAGCGTTTTCTCCCTGTGTTATGAATATTTATCCCATTTGTGTATCAGCCTCGGCTTGGATAAGTTAAGAGTTTGTTGTGCAGATACTGGAAATTTCAAGGTCAAGTGGTTGCTTTAAACTTTCTAATTCATACCTGTCATGTGCTTTGTGTGAGCCCTGAAAACTACCTATAACAGCTGTCATTTTGAAGTGTTCTGATTCTTCTGAGAGGGTAGAGTTCCTTTGAGTAAAATTATTATAGACTCTGTGGAAAAACCAAAACAGTGGTCCATCTACCAAGAGGACCTGGGCTGTGATCTTTTTACTTCATTTCATATGAGTACAGGGAGACCTTAAACTCCACAAAGATATCATTTTGTTGTAACTTTGCAGGATTACTAGTCTACTGACTACATCAGCGGTATAGACTTTCAGCTTGTTTTATTTTCAAAAACGTTCTGCCCTAACTATAAATTTGTCTATACAGGGAATTGTACAATTTGTAGAAATAGAGTAATAGTAATAATAATGATTATTTTTACAGGATGATTATAGTTATGTGAGTTTATAAGCCATAGTGTTATATATAAAAAGTTATGCCTGTATGTTTTTATCTTTTATCTTGGACAAAGAACCTCGTCTGTTACTTGCTTATCAGATTAGGGAATTATTTGGTAATAAAGTAGAAATGATGCCTTAGAATTTTTGAAAACAATGACATAAGGTTCTACTATGTTATGGTTCTAGTATGTTCTAGTGTGCTGTAAATACTCTGTGGTTGAAAACATGGACATTGAAGTTAGAATGACTAGCTCTATAATCATGATCTTGGTCATGGTATCAATTTCCTCATCTATACAATAAAGGTAATGGTATATAATCATTGTTCAATGCATGATTTAAAAGTTAGCATTATATAAAATAGCATATTAAAGTCCTTATCATAATGCTTGAGATATAATAAATGCTCAGTTTTTAATAATTGTTGCATCAGAGGGGTGCCTGGGTGGCTCAGTCAGTTAAACATCTGCCTTCAGCTCAGGTCATGATCACAGGGTTCCTGAATTGAGTTCCATGTCAGGCTCCCTGCTCAGTGAGGAATCTGCTTCTCCTTCTCCCTCTGTCTCTCCACCTGACTCATACTCTCTCACTCTTCACCCCTCCCTGTCAAATAAATAAATAACATCTTTAAAAAAATAATTATCGTGGGGCACCTGGGTGGCTCAGTGGGTTACGCCTCTGCCTTTGGCCCAGGTCATGATCTCAGGGCTCTGGGATTGAGCCCCGCATTGGGCTCTCTACTCAGCAGGGAGCCTGCTTCCCTCTCCCCCTCTGCCTGCCTCTCTGCCTACTTGTGATCTCTGTCTGTCAAATAAATAAATAAAATATTTTTAAAAAAATAATTATCGTATCAGAGTCTATATTCACTATTCTACCAGAAGGCTGAGACTTGTGTTATAAGGAGATTTTAAGTTAAAAAATGTTAAATACCTACTACAAAACATCAAATAATAGGTAGTGATTTCATACACACACACACACACACACACACACACAGAATTTGGCATATGAACATATAGATGAGGCAATTATATGACTGGGTAAATTCAGTTCAACAACAGACAATATGATTTGTGCTCTAGTGTCAATTTATTTTTCTACACTTTGGATAATATGTTTTAAAAATCTAGTATAAAATGCTAGTCATCAACTTGTCTTTTGATAGCATGAATGTTAACTATGAAATGGTTATAAATTACTTTGCAGAATGAACAGCTGTGGGAAATAATAAATAGTTCTGTTATCACAACAACTAGAATATTAGCTGGCATATGCAGAATTACATATAAATGGCATTATTACATAAAATGGTGGTAAAAGTCCTAAAATATACTTTTTGACTCTGATGTGGGTCAGTTAAGTAGCCCTATTAATTTAATCTCAGGAATATGTGATTGACTATATTTCAATAAAAATCTGTCATGAAATACCATGGACTGTTTCAGTAATGAGCTTATAAGAAAATGCATTTTTATAAGAAACATAAATACTTGTTTTTATTTAGTTTCTTTGAGCTTATGCCAAATCTTTCCCATTATTTTTTGAAGATCTTGACTGTACTTAACTGTATAGAGTCAGTTTTTTAAATAAGCTGTATGGAGACACAGTTTTTTAAGTAAGCTGGGGAAAAAGAAAAAAAAAAAACAGGGAAGAAATTGTGATATTTGAAACCTGTTCTTTTACATAGCACTAAAAATAGATTAGATACATGGGGTGTAGAATCAGGCAAGAAAACATTTATTGAGGAAGACTTCACCCACCGCCAGATAATTGAGGCTATCCATGTCTACATGTTACTATTTACATTTTTGACCAATAAAAAATAAATATTTGATCATCTCTAACTAAAATATTCTGGCAAGACCATTAATCTAGAATATTTATACTAAAATAGTGGTGTCTAAACTTGTAATGTGTTGTTAAGATATGAATTAATTAGCTATCTTCAGATGCAACTTAGGCATTGTGATAAATATATGCATTATTACTTTGAAGATACTATGAAGATACATTTATATCTTCATACTAATTGTAAGAACTATGTACTATAATATCCCCTTTTTAGAGATGAAAACACTGAGATCCACAGACATCAGGTGACTTCCTGTGGTCACATAATGAGTTAGAATATAAACATGATTTTCTGATCTAAGACCTGAGTTCTGAACCACTATGACATGTTGAATTCTATTTCTATTGAATTCCATTAGGGCCAGATCTCCTTTTCAGGGTGTTTTTGTAATTTGTTGTTGTGGCTGATTCCTTTGTTTTGTATTTAAAGAAAAATAAATATGTGGGAGGAGACAGAAAATCCTTGATTTAGTTGAAATGAGGTAAATTATTATCTGTGACCCAACACCTTACCAAAGACCTTATAGTTTTATTTTGTTCCATTAGTGAATAAGCACCCCAACACAAACACACACACACACACACACACACACACACACACACTTGAAAACTGCAATTACTCAAGAGTTATTAAAACTTTTCAAGTAAAGTTCTGTGACCGGCTCTGTCCATGTATAATTATTATAGACCCTATTTCAGATTTATTCTCTTCTTTTCATATTTGAATCAGATCTCTTGGTGAGATGAAAGACGTGTGTCTAGTATATCTCCTGCAGGTAATATTTAAAAGCTGGCATGTATGTTCTCACTTGTCCAATACAAACAACATAGAGAATCTTAAGCTGTGAGCATCACTGATCATATTCATACAGAGTTTTGCTTTGTAATACTCTGGCATTTTAGACAATCTCACAAATACCTCAGCACTTCAGCAATCACGTAAAGACCCAGAAAGCTGCTCAAGTCTTTACAGTTTTCTTGGGGATTGGCTTAAAAAGAAGAGAAGACAACATGGGGCACCTTTTATGATTCTGGAGCAGACAGTCCAGATGGTGTTCAAGATTACAATGCACCATAGGAGACTACAGGGTATGGTCAGTAACCAGAATGTAGATGAGATCTAGTGTGGCAAGACAAACTAAATAAATACAGACATAAGAACTGGCAGCTTTACCAAAGTGGGCAGACAACTAAAAAACAGAAGATGCAACAAGGAGTCAGGCATGGGAGATTCATGAATCAAAACCAAGATCTCAAAGCAGGGATAGAAAGAGCAGAGTCCTATATAGATCAAAGAGACAGTGCCAGAAGTGTTTTCTTATCTCCTTCAGTGTTGTTTCGAGTTCTCTGTGAGGCAAGAAACAAAGAGTAGATGACTGAGAACAAGAAATTGACCATATTTGACTGGAATGTAGGAAAAATTCACAGCAATTTCTATTGACAAAATTCTGATAAGCAGATGGTTAAAAGAGGTTCTGTATGGAATTTTATGTAAACTTTAATAGTCCTGTGGATGCAATAAGAACTTTGGCCCCATTCTGGGAACTGTTACACACACTTCAGTTTTTAATCAAGATTTCACCTAGTATTTTCTATTTTTTATGCTGTAACAGAGTTAATTTTATTAGTTACCTTCTCCTGCAGATAACTACAGTGCAAATCCTTTCCTTATCTATTCTCAAAATTTCACAATTTGTATTTTATTAACTTCTTAAAAAATATTTTATTTATTTATTTATTTATTTGGGACAGAGAGAGTGTGTGTGTGCATGCATGCACATACGTGCTGGGGGAGGAGCAGAGGGAGCTGACAAACAAACTCTGGTCTGAGCCCTATTTAGTTCTTGACCCCACAACTTGAAAACAAGAGTTGGATGTCCAATGGACTGAGCCACCCAGGCACCCCAGTATTTTATTGACATTTGGCAAGCTTTGTCATTTCTCTGAGGTTTACTTGGATAATGCAGAGGGATTTTAATCATATTTATGAACATATAATGTATTATTTGCCCCAGAGGTACAAGTCTGTGAATCATCAGGCTTACACATTTCATATCACTCACCATAGCAAATACCCCTACCCAATGTCCGTAACCCAGCCACTCTCTTCCTATCTCCTTCCCCAGCAGCCCTCAGTTTGTTTTGTGAGATTCTCTTTTTTTTTTTTAAGATTTTATTTATTTGACATACAGAGATCACAAGTAGGCAGAGAGGCAGGCAGAGAAAGAGAGGAGGAAGCAGGCTCCCTGCTGAGCAGAGAGCGGGATGCGGGGCTCGATCCCAGAACCCTGGGGTCATGACCTGAGCTGAAGGCAGAGGCTTTAACCCACTGAGCCACCCAGGTGCCCCAAGAGTCTCTTGTGTTTTGTCTCCCTCCTGATCCTATCTTGTTTCATTTTTTTCCTTCCCTATCCCCCACAACCGCCCACGCTGCCTCTCAAATTCATCATATCAGAGAGACCATATGACAATTGCCTTTCTCTCATTGACTTGTTTCACTCAGAATAATAACCCCTAGTTCCATTCCCATCATTGCAAATGCTAAGATTTCATTTCTTTTAACAGCTGCGTAGTATTCTGTTGTATATATAAGGCTGAACCTTCTTTATCCATTCATCTCTTAATGGACATCTAGGTTCTTTCCGTAGTTTGGCTATTGTGGACATTGCTGCTATAAACATTTGGGTGCACGTGCCCCTTTGGATCACTACATTTGTATCTTTGGGTAAATACCCAGTAGTGCAAATGCTGGGTCATAGGGTAGCTCTATTTTCAACTTTTGAAGAACCTCCATGCTGTTTTCCAGAGAGGCTGCACTACCTTGCATTTCTACCAACAGTGTAGGAGGGTTCCCCTTTCTTCACATCCTCCCCAACATCTGTTGTTTCCTGACTTGTTCATGTTAGCCATTCTGACTGGTGTGAGCCGGTATATCTCATTGTGGTTTTGATTTGTATTTCCCTGATGCTGAGTGATGTGGAACAATTTTTCTTGTGTCTGTTGGCCATCTGGATATCTTCTTGCAGAAATGTCTGTTCATGTCTTCTTCCCATTTCTTGATTGGATGGTTTATTCTTTGGGTGTTGAGTTTGATAAGTTCTTTATAGATTTTGGATACTAGCCATTATCTGATATGTCATTTGCAAGTGTCTCCTCCCATTCTCTAGGTTATCTTGTGGTTTTGTTGACTGTTTCCTTTGCTGTGCAAAAGCTTTTGATCTTGATGAAGTCCCGATAGTTCATTTTTGCCCTTGCTTCCTTTGCCTTTGGTGATGTTTCTAGGAACAAGTTGCTGCAACTAAGGTCAATGAAGTTGCTGCCTGTGTTCTCCTCAAGGATTTTGATATATTCCTGCACATTGAGGTCTTTCATACATTTTGAGACTATTTTTGTGTGTAGTGTAAGAAAATGGTCCAGTTTCATGTGGCTGTCCAATTTACCAACACCATTTGCTGAAGAGATTGTCTTTTTTCCATTGGACATTCTTTCATGCTTTGTTAATTGGTTGACCATAGAGTTGAGTGTCCATTTCTGGGCTCTCTATTCTGTTCCATTGATCTATGTGTCTGTTTTTGCGCTAGTACCATACTGTCTTGATAGTTACAGTTTTGTAATAGATCTTGAAGTCTGGAATTGTAATGCCACCAACTTTGGCTTTCTTTTTCAACATTTCTCTGGCTATTTGGGGTCTTTTCTGGTACCAAATAAATTTTAGGATTATTTGTTCTATTTCTTTGAAAAAAATGGATGGTATTTTGATAGGGATTTCATTAAATGTGTAGATTGCTTTAGGTAGCATAGACATTTTCATATTCGTTCTTCCAATCCATGAGCATGGAACATTTCTCCATTTCTTTGTATCTTCCTCAATTTCTTTCATGAGTACTTTATAGTTTTCTGAGTACAGATTCTTTGCCTCTTTGGTTAGGTTCATTCCTAGTATCTTATGGTTTTGGGTGCAATTGTAAATGGGATTAATTCCTTAATTTCTCTTTCTTCTTCTTTCTTGCTGTTGGGGCATGGAAATGCAACTGATTTCTGTGCATTGATTTTATATCCTGACACCTTACTGAATTCCTGTATGAGTTCTAGCAGTTTTGGAGTGGAGTCTTTTGGATTTTCCACATAAAGTATCCTATCATCTGCAAAGAGTGAGAGTTTGACTTCTTCTTTGCTGATTCAGATGCCTTTTATTTCTTTTTGTTGGCTAATTGCTGAGGCTAGGACTTCCAGTACTAAGTTGAATGGCAGTGGTGATTGTGGACATCCCTGCTGTGTTCCTGACCTTAGGGGAAAAGCTCGCAGTTTTTCCCCATCGAGAATGATATTTGCTGTGGATTTTTCATTGATGGCTTTGATGATATTGAGGTATGTACCCTCTTTGCCTCCACTATAAAGAGTTTTGACCAAGAAAGGGTGCTGTACTTTGTCAAATGCTTTTTCAGCGTCTATTGAGAGTATCATATGGTTCTTGCTCTTTCTTTTATTGTATTGTATCAGATTGATTTACAGATATTAAACCAATCTTGCAGCCCAGGAATAAATCCCATTTGGTCGTGCTGAATAATCTTTTTAATGTGCTGTTGGATCCTACTGGCTAGTATTTTGGTGAGAATTTTTCATATCCATGTTCTCAAGGATATTGGTCTGTAATTCTCTCTCTTTTTTAAAAGATTTTATTTATTTACTTGATAGACAGAGATCACAAGTAGGCAGAGAGGCAGGCAGAGAGAGAGAGGAAGGGAAGCAGGCTCCCTGATGAGCAGAGAGCCTCACGCGGGGCTCAATCCCAGGATCCTCGGATCATGATCTGAGCCAAAGGCAGAGGCTTTAAGCCACTGAGCCACCCAAGCGCCCCTGTAATTCTCTTTTTTTTTTAAAGATTTTATTTATTTATCAGAGAGAGAGGGAGAGAGAGCGAATGAGCACAGGCAGACAGAGAGGCAGGCAGAGGCAGAGGGAGAAGCAGGCTCCCCGCCGAGCAAGGAGCCCAATGTGGGACTCAATCCCAGGACGCTGGGATCATGACCTGAGCCGAAGGCAGCTGCTTAACCAACTGAGCCACCCAGGCGTCCCTGTAATTCTCTTTTTTGATGGGGTCTTTGGTTTTGGGATCAAGGTAATGCTGGCCTCATAAAAGGAGCTTGGACGTTTTCCTTGCATTTCTGTTTTTTTGGAACAGCTTCAGGAGAATAGGTATTAATTCTTCTTTAAATATTTGGTAGAATTCCCTGAGGCTGCCTGGCCCTGGGCTCTTGTTTGTTGGGAGATTTTTGATGACTGCTTCAATCTTCTTACTGGTTAAGGGTCTGTTCAGGTTTTCTATTTCTTCCTGGTTCAGTTTTGGTAGTTTATATGTCTCTAGAAATGTATCCATTTCTTTGAGATTGTCAAATTTGCTGGCATATAGTTGCTCATAATATGTTCTTATAATTGCTTGTATTTCTTTGTTGTTAGCTGTGATCTCTACTCTCTCATTCATGATTTTTTAAATTTGAGTCCTTTCTCTTTTCTTTTTGATAAGTCTGGCCAGGGATTTATCAATCTTATTAATTCTTTCAAAGAACCAGCTCCTAGTTTCATTGATTTGTTCTACTGTATTGTTTCTATTTTATTGATTTCTGCTCTGATCCTTATGGTTTCTCTTCTCTTGCCAGGTTTAGGCTTTGTTTGCTGTTCTTCCTCCAGTTCCTTTAGGTGTAGGGTTAGGTTGTGTACTTGAGACCTTTCTTGTTCCTTGAGAAAGGCTTTTATCACTACATATTTTCCTTTCAGGATTGCCTTTGCTGTGTCCCAAAGATTTTGAACAGTTGTGCTTTCCTTTTCTTATTTTTCTATGAATTTTTAAAATTCTTCTTTAATTTCCTGGTTGACCCATTCATTCTTTAGCAGGATTCTCTTTAGCCTCCATGTATTTGAGTTCTTTCAAACTTTCCTCTTGGGATTGAATTCTAGCTTCAGAGCACTGTGGTCTGAAAATATGCAGGGAATGATCCCAATCTTTGGTACTGGTTGAGACCTGATTTGGGACCCAGGATGTGATCTATTCTGGAAAATGTTCCATATGCAACAGAGAAGAGATTGTGTTCTATTGCCTTGGGATTGAATGTTCTGAATCTATCTGTGATGACCATCTGGTCCAGGGTGTCACTTAAAGCCTTTATTTTCCTGTTAATTTTTTGCTTGGATGATCTGTCCATATCAGTGATGGGGGTGTTAAAGTCCCCTACTATTGTTGTGTTATTGTCGATGTGTTTCTTTGATTTTGTTATTAATTGGTTTATATAGTTTCCTGCTCCCATATTAGGGGCATAGATATTTAAAATTGTTAGGGATGCCTGGGTGGCTCAGTTGGTTGGGCGGCTGCCTTCGGCTCAGGTCATGATCCCAGCGTCCTGGGGTCGAGTCCCACATCAGGCTCCTTGCTCAGCAGGGAGCCTGCTTCTCCCTCTGCCTCTGCCTGCCACTCTGTCTGCCTGTGCTCGCTCTCTCTCTCTCTATAACAACAACAACAACAAAAAATCTTGTACCTGGAAATTTGTACCTTAAAAAAAAAAAAATTGTTAGATCACCTTGTTGGACAGACCCTTTAAGTAGGATACAGTGTCCTTCCTCATCTCTTATTATAATGGCTTAAAATCTAATTTATCTGATGTAAGCATTGTCCAGCTTTCTTTTGATGTCCATTAGCTTGGTAAATTGTTTTCCATCCCCTCACTTTAAATCTCGAGGTGTCTGTAGGTCTAAAATTAGTTTATTGTAGACAGCATATTGATTGGTCTTGTTTTTTTTTTTTTTTTTAAATCCATTCTGATACCCTGTGTCTTTTGATTGGGGCATTTAGCCCATTTACATTCAGGGTAACTATTGAAAGATATGAATTTAGTGACATTGCATTGCCTGTAAGGTGACTATTATTGTATATTGTGTCTGCTTCTTTCTGGTCTGTTACTTTTAGGCTCTCTTTTTGCTTAGAGTACCCCTTTCAATATTTCCTGTAAGGCTGTTTTTGTGTTTGCAAATTCTTTTAATTTGTTTGTCCTGGAAGCTTTTTACCTCCTCTTCTATTTTCAATAAAAGCCTAGCTGGATATAGTATTGTTGGATGCATATTTTTCTCATTTAGTGCTCTGAATATATAATGCAAGTTCTTTCTGGCCTGTCATGTCCCTGTGGATAAGTCTGCTCCCAATTTAATATTTCTACCATTGTATGTTATAGACTTCTTGACCTGAGCTGATTTTATGATTTTCTCTTTGTTACTAAGACTTGTACATTTTGCTAATACATGACAGGGTGTCAACCTATTTCTATTGATTTTGAGGGGTTCTCTGTGCCTCCTGGATTTTGATCCTTTTTCTCTTTGCCAAATTAGGAATATTGTCTGCTATAATTTGTGCCAATATACCTTCTGCCCCTCTCTCTTTTCTTCTTCTGGGATCCCAATTATTCTAATATTGTTTTGTCTTATGGTATCACTTATCTCTCAAATTCTCCCTTCATGGTCTAGTAGTTGTTTGTCTCACTTTTGCCCAGATTCTTTATTCTCCTTCATTTGATCTTCTATATCACTAATTCTCTGTTCACCTTGTTTATCCTAGCAGTAATAGCTTCCATTTTTTTACTGCATCTCATTAATAGCTTTTTTGATTTCAGCTTGGTTAGATTTTAGTTCTTTTTTTTCCTCCAGAAGGGGATTTTATTTCTCCAGAAAGGGATTCTCTAATACCTTCCATGCCCTTTGTGAGCCCAGCTAGCACCTTGGTAATCATCATTCTGAACTCTTGTTCAGATATACTACCAATATCCATATTGATTAGGTCCCTGGCCATTGGTTCTGCCTCTTATTCTCTCTCTCTCTCTCTATTTGTGTGTGTGTGTGTGTGTGTGTGTGTGTGTGTGTGTGTGGTTAGTTTTTCTGCCTTGTCATTCTATCCAGATAAGAATATATGAATGAGCTGGGGCACCTGGGTGGCTCAGTGAGTTAAGCCTCTGCCTTCAGCTCAGGTCATGATCTCAGGGTCCTGAGATCAAGTTCCACACCAGGCTCTCTGCTCAGCTTCCCCCTCTCTCTCTGCCTGCCTCTTTGCCTACTTGTGATCTCTCTCTGTCAAATAAATAAATAAATTATTTAAAGAAAAAAAGAACATATGAATGAGAGAATAAAATACTAAAAGGATGGCAAAGCCCCCAGGAAAATATATGCTAAACAAATCAGAAGAGATCCAACACGGCGGGGGGGGGGGGGGGGGGGGGGGAAAAATAAAAATTTAAAAAAATATATATATATATTTATACACACACACACACACATATATATCTATTAGACTAGTGATTAGAACAGAGCCACCCACTTGATTTTGAGAGTATTCTGGTCTCTTAGGAGAAACTACCTCCCAAAATTTTAAAGAAAGAAAAACATATATATACAAAAATAAGGGTAAACACGATGAAGGGATGGAATATGAGTGTAAAGATGAAAATTTTAAAAAGATTCTAAAAAAGGAATTGATAAGATAAGTTGTTTGGAAAAAGGAAAAAAAAAGAGAGGAGAGAATGTTATCAGGGTGGAAACTAGAACAAAGCCATGTGCTAGATTTAGGGTATATTTTGGTCTATTAGAAGAAACTGTATCCCAAAATTTTAATGAAAAAGACCCTATATGTATACACAAAATAAGGTTATGTACAGTGAATGGATAAAATATGACTAAAACAATGAAAATTTAAAATATTTTAAAAGGTATTGTTAAGATAAAATAGTTAAAAGTGTTAAAATAAAAAAGAGGAAACATTTAAAAAATTGAATCAGAAAAAAATGAAATTTAAAAAATTTAACTTTCTAAGACTAAAGGATCATGGGGAAAAAAGCTATGAATACTATGTATTTCTTTCCCCTAGCTCTGGAGTTCCAAAGTTCTTCTTGACTGATGAACTTGGTCTTGGCTGGTTGTTCTTGCTGATCTTCTGGGGGAGGGGCCTATTGCAGTGATTCTCAAGTGTCTTTTCCCAAGGTGGAATTGCACCACCCTTGCCAGGGGGCTGGCTAAGTAATCTGTTCCGGTTTGCTCTCAGGAGATTTTGTTACCTGAACGCTTTACATAGAGCTCTGGAGGATGGGAATGAAAATAGTGGCCTTCAAATCTCCAGCCCTGTTGGAGCTGATAGCTTGGGGCCCCACTCCCTAGTACACCCTCAGAGAAAAGCAGTCAATCCCTCCTGTCTCCTTGGTCTCCAGCCACACTGCATGCTCACCCAGCCTGTGACTGAGCATTTTTATCTCTGGCACACAGCCCCATTTGAGGTCTCCAAACCCAGGAGATTCCTGCAGTGTGCTCCCGCACCACTCCTCCTGGAGGAGGAAAGAGGAGGGTCTCTCTGGTCTGCCACCTGTGGGGTCCCTGCTCGAAGAGTAGTGGTCCAACTCTGCCATGGATCATGGTTTAAGGTAACCCTGAACTGAGAGCTCACTCCTCGGCTCCGTGTTTACAGCTGGCTTCCCTGATCCGATACCTGGCAGCTCTGCCACACTCAGACACCCCCGGTCTTTCTGTGACTCCGAAGGTCCTGAGACCACACTGTCCCTGTGAGGGATGCTCCACCACTTGCTGGGAGCCGTCCCCTTCCCCTGTGGTCTATCTCCCCATCACTTCGGATTCACTTCTCCATACATCCTACCTTCCAGAATGTGCTCAATCTTCTATTTCTAGAATTGTTGCTCTTTTCTTTTCTATCTCCTGTTGAGTTTGTAGGTGTTTGGAATGGTTTGATAACTATCTAGGTGAACTCCTGGGACCTAATAATATTTGAGTCTGCTACTCCTCCACCATCTTGCTTCTTCTGCAGAGGGGCTTTTTTTTTTTTTACACAATTTCGTTTTATTGTAACAAAGCAACTTGTACACTTTTAACGTTTAAAACTGAGCATCATCTTTCCTTTCCAGTGAACAAAAAGAAAATTTAAAAATAAACAGGAACAGGGGCACCTGGGTGGCTCAGTGGGTTAAAGCCTCTGCCTTCAGCTCAGGTCATGATCCCAGGGTCCTGGGATCGAGCCCCACATCGGGTTCTCTGCTCAGCAGGGAGCCTGCTTCCCTTCCTCTCTCTCTGCTTGCCTCTCTGCCTACTTGTGATCTCTCTCTGTCAAATAAATAAATAAAAATAAAAATAAATAAACAGGAACAAAACTATAATAGAGAATATCAATTCCAAATAAGATCCTATAGGTTCTGCTCATTCACCCATCAAGTGGCAGGGCTCAAGTCATCATTAGGAGAGAGTTTTATTTTAAAAGTGTCATCTTAAACTGCAAGGATGTCTGCTAAACATCACAATTAAACATGCCAAAGGAGAAGCCATGTTGTCAAAATGCCCACTTAACCCACCCAAACATCTCAAACCCACCCTTTGCTGACCTTCTATAACCCCATTTTTTAAAGTTTTTTTCTTTTTTTTTTTAAACAAGAGAAAGTAGACAGGTACATGTTGGTAAATGCTAACTGTCCATATTCACATAGAGACACAGTGTAATCTCTGAGCCCAATATACAGAAAAAGGAGGAAAAATGCTAGAATTCTATGCACTACTACACAGGGGCCTAGCCCTCTCCAGCTTCCAGCAGAGCTAAGGGAGCAGAAGTTTTTTTGTTTTTTTTTTTCCCCACAGAGCACGGTGGTGTTGATTCCATAAAGTTTTTGTTTTTGTTGAGACAGGAAGGGACAAAAATGAATTTGGAACAAAAAGGGGTAGAGATTATTTTCCCACTGTATTCTGCTCAAAGGTATTTCCCCCAAAATAAGCTGAGAACCATGATATAAATGGAGAGAAAAAGGAGACTTCAAAAAAACAGGGTGAATGAGCACGAGAGGAGAAAAGAAAAAGAAAAAGTAAAAAAAAAAAAAAAAAAGAAAGAAAGAAAGATGGCAACTTGCTCCCAGGGACTGAAGAAAATGAAAAAAAGGAAGGTTGGAACCCATCAGTGTTCCATTAGTCATCTTCTCCTTCATCCTCCTCTCCTTCCTTCCCCTCATCATCATCATCATCTTCATCTTCACCTTCATCCTCATATCCTTCCAATCCTTCTTCCTCATCATCATCCTCATCATCTTCTTCTCCTTCCCCTTCTTCATCATCCTTATCGGGAACCAAGTAGTACTGTAATGGATTTGGCCAAATATCATCTTTGATGAACTCTCCTAACTCATCTGTGCCTTCATCAGAATGGTCAGTAAACCAGGTGAAGAAGCTCCCTGGTTCCTCATGCTGTCTCTTCCTGCTGGCTTTATTCTGTGTTTGATTTGAACATTTCATCAAGAAATTCTTTGGAGAGAACTTTATTTTTGAAGTAAGGGTTTTCATCAAAATAAGAATCTATTCTGTAACTTGATTTAATATCTTCAAATTCTGTCTCTTCAACCCTTGTCAAATAATGCAGCGGCTCTTCCTCCTCCTCCCCAAGTAGTGCAGACACTTGTGGATGGTTGACAAATGTTGCTTCCCCAAAGTTGGGGATTTTAGCAATCAATTCTGACCTCTTCTGAAAAAAATGGTTGGTGGAGTTTGTTATATTTCTGTTCTACTTTCAAAATCTCCTCACTGGCTTGTTCATTAAGTCTGCCTATTTCATTTTGTACTTCATCAATATGTTCAATTGCTTCTTTCTGTTCTTTTTCTCCCTTACACAAGTGCTGAGATGTTGACGTCTGTCCTGGCTTGGGGGCAGAAGGCAGTCTCGGTTTCTTCGTTTGAGGCAGGAGTGGAAACTGGCATTTGGGGGCCATACTGCTAGGAAACTCCAGAAGCCAAGAAAGGGGCACATCTAGAAGCTCTGATTGCTCTGCAAATGGACTTTTAATTGGAGAACTCTACTTGCCTCGCATCCCAGTCTGAAGCTATCTTATCTCTCTCCAGGGACCTGAGTTTGGAGACAGTCTGAAAGTGTGGGTTCCTGATGGAGAGTGAGGACAGTGAAATCAGAGAGGGTACAGGAAAAACAGGTGTGGCCATAGACAAATTTAATTTCAATCTATAATTTAGCAGTAGAAACAATTTGGTTTCTCCTAGCCTGTAATAACACACTTAAATTTCTTTTTAAATCAAGGAACCCATGTTCTACCATGACAGTATAAAAAAGCCAAATTTTTTTCTCAAATTCTGTGTATAAGTTTTATTGCATATTAATTGTAATAACTTACAAGTTATATTTTAGGGACATAAAATTACAGAGAAAAATTTTGGAATTAAGAAATCTTAGAAATAACAGAATTCTGTTATTAACAGAATGCAGGGTCTCAAGGAAACCAATTCTGAGTCCCACCAGTTGAAAACAACTAGCTATAAACATCTCTTTATGGCTTAAAAAAATATTTTAAAGTGTTCATGCATATGTAATTGCCTTGTTAATAGTTAAATGGCAATAGCTACCTAGGAAATATGAGTGATTCTCAATTTGCTATGCAAACATTTGAAGCACATTCGTTTCAGACTGAATACTCTCCTATTAAGGGGTCAAACTTAACTTAGCAAATTATTCACTTAATTGGGCCCAGTTTTCTCAGAGGTACATTGAGGAGTGTTGAGTGAGTCTCTTTTAGTTTGAAAAGTCAATAAATACATTAATCCTAAAGGTATTTCACAGATGCTTTTTATGAATATTTGTTGTCATTGTTAGTGAGATGAATTCTACTTACTGTACCTATAAGAAAGGTTTTTGAAGACCTTTTCCAGTTGAAGTTGAACTTTTTCAGTTTATGAAAACTTCTGCAGTTGAACAGTGATTACTAAAATTCATGCTTATTAAAATGCAAAAGAGGAATCATTTTCATGTTTAAACAGTTTATATGTGTATATCAAAGAGAATTAATATCACTTTTTATAATATTTGCCATCTTGAAATCAGAATTTTCAGCATGTTCAGCATTTTCCCTTCTGGGGATTTAGCCTATCGATGTACCAACACACATGTACAAGATTTTTAATGCACTCAAGTTTGTTACAGCTAAAAACTGACAACCAAATGAATATCTGTTAAAATAGAATGCTTAAATAAGGATATAATGAGGTATATCTCTACATGTAGGTGTAGTCATGTAGGGAAACATCCGCAAACATCACAAAGTGCAAGGTAGAAAGCCACATCTACGTGGCAATCCTACTTATGTAAATAAAATTGTGTGAAAAAAATTCACACACATATATATGACAGATAAAGGCCTACGTGCTGGCATGTACATACAATATTTTCCTGAAAAGCTAAATATTTAACAATGCTTCCATAAGTTAACACAGGTTACTTTTGGAGAAAGGGAATAGGACTGATGGTTTCTTCAAAGTTTGCTAAGTGCTTAAGTGAACATTGTACGTTATCTTTTAAGGCTGTTGCAACCTCTTTAACAGAGATAGAGAAAGAGAGAGAAAGATAGTTAAGTTCTGGGTCAGTTAATCCACACAAAACTTCCAAATAAAATTTTATTTAACCCAAACTGAAACTGTGGTAAAAACAATATTAAATTTCAAGAAAGGATTTTTCCCAGGAAGAAAAGGATAATTGAACATGGCAAAAACTATCAATATAAACAATCACATTAATGATAGAAGAGAATGAATTATCTCCATAGATATTATCCATAGATAATATCCATAGATATTATCTCCATAGATGCAGAAATAATAAATAGTAAAGATTAGCCTCTATATTAACAAACAGAAACTTCATAAATAATAGTATTGTAGGAGAATAGAATTCTTTGTGGAAAGCACCAAGTTATGCATTAATAATAGACTACTATCTAGAAGCCAAGCACAAAGAACTAAATTTATATAGAGCTAAACAGACAAGCATGAAAGAGACTTATTTCATAAGACCTTTCATTTGAAAATGACACATAGAAACAGCAGCAGTACACACAATCCCCAACTTAGGAAAGTTTGACTTATGATTTTTTTACTTTACAGTGGTGTGAAAGCAATATGTATTCACTAGAAAATTACTTCAAATTGTGAATTTGGTTCTTTCCCCAGACTAGTGACATGCAGTGCAAGCCTCTGTAATTATACTGGGCAAGAGGCAGGGAGCCACAGTTCCCAAGTAACTACAGGATCACAAGGGTAAACAACCAGTACCCAAGTAACTACAGGATCACATGAGTAAACAACCAGTACCCTTACATTCTGTACCCATACATCCATTTTGTTTTTAACTGTGCATACAGTATTCAATAGATTACATGAGATATCCAACACTTTATCATAAAATAGCTTCATGTTAGATGGTGGTGTTTCCCTGCTGTTCACTAATGTGAGTGTCCCGAGCACATTCAAGCCACAAGGAAGACCTCAGGATGTCTGAGACATGAAGTGTATTAAGTGCATTTTTGACTTATGATGTTTCCAACCCGTGATGGGTTTATCAGGACATAACCCCACTGTAAGTCAAGGAAGATCTGTATATGTTTCTCAAGGCCATATACATGTATTTGTATGCCGAGTATGGGAAGGACATAAGGCGCATATATTACAGAGGACCCAATAGGAGAAAGGAGACTAAAGGCAGAACATGGGTTCAAAGAGGCAAATAAGAAAATAAAATAAAACCAAACAGGAGCTTTGCCTTGACTAATGTCATGAGTTGACAAGTATGATCAAAGAAATTCTCTACGTTATTTCACAGTAAATAATAAGGTAAAAACATAGCACGTACCCTGTAACCAGCATAGGCCTATAGCATAAACTGCAAAAGCTTTTTGGTTTTGGACTGGGTTTGGTTTGGACTTTGGTTTTGGACAAGTCTGCAACATAGGGACACAGCTAAGGGACCATGCACAGAGCCCTGTGTTTGGGGGGTTTTGTTTTTGTTTGTTTGTTTAGCATTTATCACTTCTAAGACATCAGGAGAATCACTTAGCCACACTCTGTGTTAGATTTCTTAATCTGAAAAATAAGACAATATTGACCTCTCTGGGGTTTCATGAGATAATCAATCAATGAGGTAATATATGACTGGGGATAACCAGAATGCCCATCACACACTGAGTGTTCTAACTAATATTCGTTCTCCTGCCTCCATGCCCATCATCCTTTCAGTAATTACATAGTTAATATTCTTTCAGTTGGAAAGGAGTTCATAGAAAAGACTGCAACTACTTCCATATATTGTCATTCCTGTTATACTCTCTGAATTTTTCAGAAAATCTTCCCTTCTCCAGTCCCAGCTCTAAATTGCAGAACCTGTGATAAAGCTACTTATGATGGCTAATAGGGCCAATCAAAGGTAAAAGCAGAAATATTATGTGAAGAATTGCACATTAACTTATTCAGTCTGCATAACCTTGTAAGTAATGTTTGATGAAAGTATTAATTCTGTCATTGAAAAAAAAGACTAATACATGTTGATGTAACTTCATTTAGCCATGCAGGCTTTGCAAGTATATTATCATCTATATATTTTTTTATAATTAACGATGGTGCTGCTATTTTCTTCCATAATTGGTGCATTTATTGAGAGATCTCCCACTGTTTGACTAATGCATTTCATCCTCTATACTTTTTCCCTGCTGTGTCCCCACAGTTATGACGCTCAAAATTTATAGAGTTTAGATTCCTCTTGCTGCTGTTTACATTCCTACTTACTGTTTATTCATAGGATCAAGATGGAGAGTTCAATGTTGGAGTGAGCTTTTATACAGATGATTAGCAATGGGACTCTGAGAACAACCACTTATTTTTTGGTACCATTAATGGATTCAAACACAAGGCATACATAATACTTCCTAACACCACAAATGGGTCTCCTTTATGTGCAGTGTTGACTGCATGATAGCATTGAAGGACTGTTTCATCAGAAGGCGGTTCAAGGTTTTTGAATCTGGAGTCATAGGCAATGTTATTTACATTCCACTTTTGCAACTCCGGTGGGTATTGTGAATTTAGAATATGCAAGGTAGAACAGACTACATTCTCTCTTTTTTAATCACTGCCACGACTAAGTGAAAATGAAGATTTGACAAGGCTAGACTACCATTACAGCCCTTATATGGTACTCAGAGTGCCTTAGGAAACAGAAGTGTTATGCAAACAGTTGTCATGAATTTATTTTCTTTTTCAATGCCTGGTGGAAATGTGTGCTATGCAGCTAAAGAAATGCAGTGGGAATAATGATAATTCAAGGAATCTTCAAAGTGAGCTACAGGTATTTAATTTAAAAGCACACTAATTTGAGAGTTAGTATGTCCTGACAAGGAATATCATTAAAGCACAGTGATATTAGTAACGGAGGGTTTTTAAAATCCTTTTCTTTAAAGCCTGGCTTGGAAAAAAAAAAAATGGTGAATCTCTGTGTGGAAGATCATCAGGTCCTTTCATAATGTTTTACTCCAAACTGTTGATTATCATTCCACCTGAGGGAAGACACGAAGGATGAAGCTGAGTTTAACTCACCACTCCTCTTTTGCTTTGTTAGATCTGATGAGAGACTTGATAGCTATCGAGGTTTTCCTTCTCAATATCAAATGGCACTTCTTGACTTTGGCAGCTTTTGTCTGGTTGGTTGGTTGGTTGGCTGGCTGGTTTTGTTTTTCTTCTCTTACTCTTTAGATTTGTACCTATGTAACACATAACTGTAAAGTTGTAAGCACAGATTAATGTAGGATAATTTGAAATGACCTAAGTTCCTTGCTCTTATAACAGTGATGCTTTATTTTTATTTTTGTTCCCCATTATTTGAATGTCCTTTTTTCATCCTTTTGCCAGTTATATAGGTAACTGGGTATGACAAGAAAAGAAAAACTCATGTTTAATTTATAATCCAGGTCAATTTGGGATAGTAGAACCCTAGACAATAGTCAAAATCATGCATTTTACAAGTGAGGCATCAGAATCCCAGACAAGGGCAAGACTTAGCTGGGGACCACAGCTGTTTGGAGTCAGATCTAAGTCCAGAATCCAGGTCAGTTGACTTGGTGATGAGTTATTTTTCCTCTATGTCAATCCCCTTTGTTTTATTCCCAACTTGTATAATGACATTTGAGCAGATCCTAACAAGAAACCCTTTGTGTGGACTTTGCAAACTTGCTGGTTGATGAATCCAAGAGTTAGTGCATATGACAATATAATTTATCCTTTAACTGCACAGATGATATTTTGTGAATATGGCTTGATACCTCCACAAAATCATCCTTAAAACAGTTGTAGCTATCTGTGGATCTACAACTTCTGTGGTGTTTCTTTGAAATATACCTGAAAATGTCAGTCTCACTGTTAAAGACAAATGCCAGATAGAGTAACACAGTTATAATTGCTAATTATAATGCAGTATGATCATTTTTCTCTCTCTCTCACCACTGTGCTTATGTTTATATATCCTGTTTTGCTATTCTAGGTTTGTGTGCTGGAGAGGCAAATATTTGACTTCCTTGGATATCAGTGGGCACCTATCCTGGCAAATTTTGTACATATTATTATCGTCATTCTTGGTTTATTTGGAACTATTCAATATAGACCTCGTTACATAACAGGAGTAAGTACCTTTCCTGCTTCTTTAAAAAAAACTGAA
>RCUC01154021.1:0-33047 GCA_003697995.1 Taxidea taxus jeffersonii | reverse complement strand
CGAGAAATGGAACAGATAATACAGTGAATGCCCCATACACTGTGCACTTAGATTCAATAATTTTTAATACATTTTGCTGTATTGCCTTTATGTTCACAAATTTTTTTTTAAGATTTTTATTTATTTATTTGACAGACAGAGATCACAAGCAGGCAGAGAGATAGGCAGAGAGAGAGGGGGGAAATAGGCTCCCTGCTGAGCAGAGAGCCCGATGTGGGACTCCATCCCAGGAACCTGGGATCATGACCTGAGCCAAAGGCAGAGGCTTTAACCCACGGAAGCCACCCAGGCGCCCGACAAATATATTTTTTTTAATTTTTACTGGATGATTTGGAACTTGCAGATGTTGTGTTACTTTACCTAGGAATACTTAGAATGCATTTCCAAAATATGGGGTCATTTCCTACATAACCCTTACTTTTTGGATATATTTTTCCCATGTTTTCCTCATTTTTCTCCTGTATCAGTGGCCATTCCTCCTCAGTCATCTTTACTAGATTTTCTTCCTTTTCCTGAGCCTCTGTATGTGGTTTCACTCTGAGGCTCAGGCCTTTGCTCTTCATTTCTCTAAAATTTCTTTTTAGTTCATCTTATTCCATCCTGTGACATACATTTGTCTGTCTGTCTGTCCGTTTCTAGAAGTATATTTGACACACAATGTTACTAAATTGGCACTCGGTTTCAGGTGCACAATATAGTGATTCCGTATCTCTGCCATGACATTTAAATACCATCCGTAGGCTTCAAAATTTGAATTTCCAGTCCAGTCTTCTCATGCTTGAACCCTAGATATGTTTATATAACTGTTACTCAACATCCATATTTTGATATAAAATGGGCATCTCAAATTTATCATGACTAAGAACAAATCATTTGTTTTCCTCTTATTCATGTCTTCCCTTGTGCAGTGAAGAATCCAACAGTTGCCCAAGGAGAGCTCTGGCCTTTGCTATCAGTTTCTGGGAGGTTATCTCTAAGCCTTTGGCATGTTATGCCTGATAGGCTTATGTAGGAGTGTTTGCTTATGGACTTTGGGTCAAGATAGTCTAATGATACTCTTTAGGGTGGGGGCTAGCCACAGCAGGGACACTGACAGTGTAATATCGGGAGGTGGGGGGGAGTTAGGGTCATGCACCATCACTAGATCTCTGGAGGAACTAGGGACTGTGATTCCCCACTTGGGCATTCAGTCATGCCAATGTGATGGGGCTTCAATTAAAACTCCAAATATGAGGCTCCAATGAACTGCCTTGGTTGGCTGTACTCTGTGCATATTTCCACACACGGATACTGACACATGAATGCTGTCTTGACTCCACCAGCTCCATGTTTGGTATTTCTTAGATACCCTGTATGTGTTTTCCCTTGACCGATTTTGATCTGTATCCCTTCCCTCTGATAAACCATAACTATGAGCAAAACAACCTTCCATGAGTTCTTTGAGTCCTTCTAGTGATTTATAGAACTGCAAGGTGGTCTTGGGGTCTCCTGAACTTGCAGTTGGTATCAGAGGGAAGGGGGTCTTATTGTGTGGGCTATTGCCTCTGACTTTTCAGTTGGCTGAACTTTCTCATCCCCCTCATCAGCTATTATGTGTGTAGTCTCGAGACACTACTTAAATTCACTCTGCTTTCTTCTCTATAGCTGAAAGCCGGTGTAATTATAGTTCCTCATAGGGTTGTTATTAAATGGTTCAAATATTGAATACAGGAGCCCAAATAAATTAGTAAATGTAAATTTAGTAGAACAGTACATGGTGCCACTGTGGTATTCGTATTAGAATTATGCTCGTTTTCTCTGTCATGGCCACTCTAATCAAAGCCACCATTATGCCTCATTTAGATCACGGCAGAGCCTCAAATTGCTCCTTCCCCTTTCCAAACCTATGGATTTTTCTTTACATGTTGCCTAGAGTGAGCTTTCTTAAGAAAGTCATTTTTTTAAAATGCCCAAATGGTCTTATATCAGACATAGAATAAAGCCCAAAGTTTTTATTAGTTGCACTGGCTCCTCAGTCCCTGCCCATCTCTCCAGGGTTACGTATTACTGCTCTTTCCCTCGCTCAGAATGCTGTGCTGCGCATGGGGCCTTTGCCTCTAACCCTCTTCTTCCAGGTCTACACAGAACTGGATTCTTCCCATCATCAGAGGCCCGCTCAGGGATTGTCCATTGACAGGTTTCTGCTCCTCACTTTAAGCTAGAATCCCCTCCCCTCGGCACTCTGAATTAATTTACCTCCCTTCCTTTCCTTCCTTCCTTTCTCTCTCTCTCTCTCTTTCTTTCTTTTGCTCTTTCTCTCTTTATTTCTTCAGCATCCTCATCAGTTTCTGAATGTAAATCGTCTATTTTAAAAATTGTTTATTATCTCTTTTGCCTACTGGGATGTCCGTTTTGTGAAGGTGTAGAGTTCAGCTGCTTTTTTGGCATGTAATACTAGGGACATCCAAGATGCTCTGTAACTATTTGTTGACTGAATAGTTAAATGATAGATCAGGAGTCAGGCAGGTGGTTTGTATCCAGCGAGGTAGTTCTAGCCCCGGGCACAGGGCACATAGTAGGACTCAGTGTCTCTTGACTGCAGGGAGTAGAAGCCTGATGATCTTTCTAGAAGGATAAAAACAATTTCAGTTATTCCCAGAATTTACTCTTAAGCTTTCTTTTCCTGGCAAGCTAAAATGGGATTCCCACTCTTTTATAGTCTTTGGCAGGGGGAAAAAAAGGGACTCTAGCACTTATGAAATTATTGTAGTTCTGCTCTTCAAGTGCCCCGTCTTCCTTCTACCCTGAATGAAATATTTAGACTAGTAAATCATCGCAGCTCTGCAGAACTCTAAAAATTATCATCAAAAGTGAAAAAAAATCATGAAAATGAAATCTATTCACCTACCATTTTATAGAATTTCAGTGTCAACATAAAAAGAACTGTGCAAGTTACGTATTCTTTTATTTGTCTAAGTACATGTGTGTGCATGCGTGTATCTGTGTGATGTGCATATATATGAGATTTGATGGTGCACCCACCATGTAGCTAAAAATGTACCTAATCTAAGGAATTATGTGAGGGCAGTAAGGAGAAGGCCAAATCTGCTCTTAGATTGCAGCTTCTCCTATGCCCTGTGTTGAGGCCAGAATGACTCTGGGCATTGTTTGTTGCGAGGAGAACCAGCCACCTTAGCAGGAATATCAAGGAAAAGTTTTTTGTTATTGTTGTTTTGTTTTGTTTTGTTGGTCTTTTTTTTTTTTGAATTATGGGGAAGGAGTTTTCACTGTCACGGTTCATTGTCTTTTCCTTAGAAGAAGGAGGCATTACTTTTAGGGAAAGGTCTGTGGCTTCCTATTTGCAACCAAAAACGTTCCGGTAGTTACAATCATGGCATTTTCATTCCAGTAAGTGTATTTATTCGGAGAAAAGGGGATGGGAGGGAGGTGGAGGAGCGGAATTTTGATGCAGAAGTGAAGCTTGAAAATGCCTGGAAAATGGGAAGTAAGGAGCACTAGTGAAACCATGACTGGCACAATTCACATTCTGCAGGTGTCTAACTCTTGTAGGTTAATTTGTAGTGATGTTAGAGGCTGTTTCCATAGTGGAGCAATGATCTGTGATGTGGAGTCATGAGACCCGGATTCCTTTTCTGGTTTGCTAACATTGTCACTTAAGAAGAGTCTTTTAAGTTCTTGAGGGTTTTTTTTTTTTCATATGAATTATGAGGTGTAATATTTTCCCACCCACCTCACTGGATTGCAAACAAGTGCAAGCAAGGAGATCTGTGTGGACGTATTCTGTGAACTGTGAAGTACTACAAAGAACTATGATATAAAGTATTCTAAAGCATTTTCATCTTCTTGGTGCCAGACTCAGCATTCTAAGCAGAAAAGATATAAGCAGTTAGCAGAGTATCTGGGATACAGAAAAACATCCACAGAATGTTAGCTGGCATGATGATGGTGACGATGACAGCGATAACGACTACAATGACAGGATCCTTTCATTAGCGGCAGACCCTCCCTCCCTTGGTGTAGTATGATACAAAGCAAGAGTTAAATAAGAAGACAGCAGGGAATTCTATCTGGGAAAGTGTAATTCAAATAAGCACCTGCAGAGACTGTTGTATCTTTTCTCTATTTGAGTTCCTTTTACATTCACCACCTACAAGCATTCATCGCCCAGCACCATCATGAAGACAAACAAAGTGTCTTGCCCTCAAGAGGCTTAAAGTCCAGTAGTGGAGACAGACAAATCAATAAATAAATGTCATCAGACTTTAGAGTGCAGTGATCGGTGTGTGGGCAAGCCACAGATGACACACTTTGGATTATATGTGATTCGCTTATTTCATCGTAAGGGAAATTACACTTAAATTTGCGTTGTGTATATAGAATTTGTCTATATTTCAGGACTCCTGGTTTATTTTAAGCTTTCTGTCATTTTCAGGACAATTTAGCGCTGACACTCAGATTGAAAGTCAAAGGTTTCATTGATTAGATCGTTAAGATAATCAGAATAGACTCCGAATCTGAGGCAAAGGATCTAATCTAGCCTCAAAGGAAGCTCAAGCAAGATAGGGAATGTAGTGGTTCACAGTACTAAGGAATCCCAGACTGCCCAGACTTCAGGCAGAGCTAGCTCCTAGGGCTTCCCCAGTTTTCTCTTCCTTTTCTTTCTTTTGTTTATTTTTTCTATCAGCTTTGGTTCCTTCTGTGTGTTGTCATTGTTCCATCCTCCTGAAGACGGTTCTCCTTTGTGTACCCAGGAAAGATATCCCTCAGTAGTCCTACATTCCTATCCTTTTCCTTTATCAATCACAGTGGAAAAAACACTTTAACCTTCTAGTTTTGTGATTCAGTTCTAGAGGGAGTGTGATTTGTCTTCCTTTAGTCATGGGCTAACTTAGGAACAATAGCCGTTTCCAGGGGACCATAGCACCATGCTTGATTAGATCAGAGTCAAATGCACTTCCTCATTGCCAGCGGGTGGGGATGGGGATGTTAACTGTGACTGCTCATTAGAACAACTCGGAAAAGGACAATATTCCAAATAGAGCAACTATGTTCTGCAAAGGAAGCAATATTGCATCAAAGCAACAGTATGTGCTTCTCACAAGTAGAAACGGAATGCAAGGATTTCTGTGCCATATTATCAACATGTTCATACTACAATGGATATTTCTTAGATTGCTGACCCTGTGTCTTTGCTTCTTCTAGGAGCATCGTCCTTCTTCGTAGGGAACCCCTCCTCCCTCACTCCAGCCCTATAGTTAGCAGAGACCTGCATTTTCCCACAGGTTCCTCCCATTGGGCCGCAGCTGATTGGTCTCATGCTTGGCACCTGACTTAAGACAGGCCAGAACTCTTTCCTAGGTTTCTGTATATGGGCCTAGTGAGGGCATATTAGTTGCTCAGTGATGGCACGTTTAACAAAATGTCAAAGGGAAATGCCTTCCTTTCTTCCTTCTTTCCTTCCTTCCTAAGATTTTATTTATTTATTTATTTGATGGGGCACAAGCAGGGGGAATGGGAGAGGGTGAAGCATGCGGGGCTTGATCCCAGGACTCTGGGATGATCAACCGACTGGGCCACCTAGGCAACCTGAGAAATGTGTTCCTGTGTTTTCCTGCTCCGTGGAGGAAGTCATTCCATAGTTGGTTCATAGTTTGAGAAAAGCTGATACACAGAAAAGCATAGATCAGTCATTTAGTGGTAGAGATTAAGTGACCACTAGATTCCTGATTTTTTTTTTTTAATTTTATTTATTTATTTGACAGACAGAGATCACAAGTAGGCAGAGAGGCAGGCAGAGAGAGAGAGGAGGAAGCAGGCTCCCTGGGAGCAGAGAGACCGATGTGGGGCTCGATCCCAGGACCCTGGGATCATGACCTGAGCTGAAGGCAGAGGCTTTAACTCACTGAGCCACCCAGGCGCCCCTAGATTCCTGATTTTTACCACAACAATCCCTTACCACTCCCCAGGACCGTGACTCCAAAACAAGTTCATTGACTCTGTCCAATAGAAACAGAACATGAGCCACAGATGTGAACCACATTTCCTGGTCAACATAGTAAGAAAGGACAAAAACACAGGTGAATTTAATTTGCACAGTATGTTTTATTTAACCCAATGTAACAAAAACATTTCTTTTTTTTTTTTTAAGATTTTATTCATTTATGTGACAGACAGAGATCACAACTAGGCAGAGAGGCAGGCAGAGAGAGAGGAGAGAAGCAGGCTCCCTGAGCAGAGAGCCTGATGCTGGGCTCCATCCTAGGACCCTGGGATCATGACCTTAGCCGAAGGCAGAGGCTTTAACCCACTGAGCCACCCAGGTGCCCCCAAAATATTTCAAATTGTAATCACTATAAAATATAATTGATATACTGTACATTCCTTTTTTCATACTAAGTTTTCAAAATTTGGTGTGCAGTTTACCCTCGTGGGACATCTCAGGCTAGACGAGTTACCTTTCAGGTGCTCAGCAGCCACATGCGGGGCATGGCTGTGCTAGCCCAGTGGACAGCAGAACCCTAGAAACAGAACCATAGGCTGGGGGACAAGGAAATAATCCACACTGGGGATGCTTCCTGAGACCCTCAAACCAGATACTTATATTTTCTGACATCCTTCCTGTCGATAAGTACATCCTATCAATTGTCTATAAAGGAATTCTCTATCTTTGGGATTAAAAAAAGTTGATTCTCCATTCTCATAACTATTTCAGAGTTAAGATCTTTTGTTGTTGCTTTGTTACTTATACTGCTTTACATTTTTGTCAGCACTTACTTAAATTTTTCCCCACTGACCTGGTGTCATTTTAGAGAATGATAAAATACATTTTAGAAAGTGATAAAAATGATTATAACTACATGAGAGATTTTCTTTTTATAAGTGAAAAATACACTGAGGCTAATATTTCTTCTTTTCTACTGGTGAAGATTTATTTGAAGGTATCTTTACAAATGTCAGTTTAACCTTTTAATTGTTTTTTATGTATGCTAAATTTAATTGGTTTCTTGTAGCCTCTCATTAAAATGTGGAGCTGCAGTTAAGGAAAGTAATAAAAATTGTTTTTCTTCTCTTTTTATCTTATGAAAAGATAATCATTGTTTATATTGCTTTATGCCATGGTGGGCATGGTATTATAAATGATGGCTTTTTCGATACCTTGAAAAGGATCTACTGTAACTTTATAGTCAAATTCACTCATTCTTTTCTTATCATAATACATAATTCCTTGAAACAGAGTTTAGGACAGATTTAATGACAGTGTTAGTTCAATCAGTCATTCATTAAGAGAAAAAAAAAAAACAGGTAAGCTCCCTGAGGATATATCTTTCTGTGTCGTTTACTTCTGTATACCAACCGCCTAGAGCAATGCCAAACCCCAAAAAACTTTCAATAAATACTTGTTGAATGAATGCAGTAGTTACCGTAAGTGAAGGGCTCAACGAAAAATTCAAAGGACAAACAAAATATCAATTTTGAGCACATACTCTGTACTAGGCTCTGTGTAAAATTTGGGATATATATTACAGGTGTAAATCTTAGAAAAATCCTGTGAAACAGGTATTATCATATTTTACAGATAAGAAAACTGAGAAACAAAGAGAAGTTAATATTTCCCAAGTTTACATAATTAAATGGCAGGGTTGCAGTTGACTTCAGAGTTGTCTGATCCCAAAGCTTAATCATGCATTAGTTTCCTAGGGCTGCTATACAAAGTACCATGAACTGGGTGGCTTAAAACAACAGAATTGTATTCTTTCATAGTCCTGGGGACTAGAAATTTGAAATTAAGGCCCATGCTCCATTGGAAACATGGAGAGGAAGATCCTTCCTTATCTCATCTAGCTTCTGGTATTTTCCCCAATCCTTGACATGCCTTGGCTTCATTAGAATAGATGAGGGAATGCATCCTTCCAATCTCTGCATCCACTGTCCTTGGTGTTCTTCACTCTGTGTGTGTCTTTCTTTTTCTTACGGACACCAGTCATATTGGATTACACATGACCTCATCTTAACTAATTACATCTGCAATAACTGTATTTTGAAATAAGCTCTCACTTTGAGGTCCCTGAGTTTAAGCCTTCAGTATCTCTCTTTTGGGGAACAGAATTCTACCAAACAATCACCATATTTGATATTTGTCAAGCACAGATATTTATGAACCACGTAGAAAGCCCAAGGCACTGGGCTTGCTTGCTGATCTAGGATTCTGAAAAGGCATAATGCAGTCTTTCTTTAATCTGGTTGGGAGGACAAGATGTATTTCCATGAAAATAAATGTCAATGATAGGTGGTTTTCGACACGGTGAGTTGGAGGTGATGACTGTACCTGTGAGAAGAAAATCTTGCAGGAGTTCAGAGATAAAGCTCTAGATCTTACCGGGAAAGACAGGGCTAGAAACTTAGAGTGGGGGTTATGTGCACAGAAGGGAGAGAAACTGTGGGAGTTGGTGGAAATGCTGATGATCATAGCCAATAGGAGAAGAGAACTGGTCCTCTATCAGGAGAATCAGAGCAAAAGTCACTCACAAAGGAGAAGAGCCACTGCACAGGTAAGTCCCATCAGGACAAATGCCATGAGAGAGCAAAAGAGAGACCAAGGAGGAGGAAGGGCTGTTGCATATTAGGGTCAGAATGCTTGGGGGAACTCGTGAGTACACGGTTTCAGTGGAGCGGCCGAGGCAGGAACTTGGTTGAAGTATGCATTGAGGTTGACGTGGATGGAGAAGTAGGCTATGAAGGTGGCTAGCTAGTGGTGGTGAGGGAATCGGGCTTCCTCGTGGGGGACTGCTGCATGATTTCTGGGCTCGGTGAAGTGCCAACTGACCTTTTACAGTATCAACTATGCGTTGACTGATCAATGTGTTTCCTGAGTGCCAGTTACATGCCAGGCATTCTTCTCATTGGTGGGGCTACGGCAGAGAACGGAAGGCGTGATCCGGGCCATAGTAGCCCGGATCATTTCTGTTCTGGTGGAGGAGATGGACAGTGAGCAAGCAGCTGAGTACATAGGCAATATAATTTTCCAACCTGGTAAGAACTGTGAAGAAAAATAAAACAGTGTGAAGTTTGAGAGCAACAGTGGAAATGAGGGAGAGGTAATGAGTTAAGATTAAAATTTTCCAGTCAGGACTTAATGCAACATAGACATTTAGTTCTGGTTCTGCTGTGCCTGTTGGTAATATGAAAAATACTGGCCAAATTCAGAAGACTGATTGTGTGATGTTGGCTAGTTTATTTAAAATTTTTTCTGTGTCTCAAAGAGGAATGAAAAGACTAGGAACTAAGCCCTGGGTCCCTTCTCACTCTGCTGTCTCTGGGTCATAGTCTTGCAGCTCTTCATCCCAGTTGGTGTCAACCTTAAGAGTGGTCCACATGTCTTGCTTTCACGTCCTAGTCCAGAAGTATTATGAAACTGTAGACATTGACATTTTGTGGTGAACTAAAATAATTGCCATACTTTAAATATAAATGATGGTCATTTTGAATATATAAGAATACAGGAGGAGGAGAGTTGAATTTTAATACTACCTGTATTAATACCTGTAGTAATACTACCTGTATTACTACAGGTATTAATACTACCTGTAGGTTACAAGTTGTGGAATAATGTAATGGAAGTATAAAAATCCGAAGGGAGGTAACTCCTTTTAAAAAGCTATTTGTTGAGGGGCAGGCTGGGTGGCTCAGTAGGTTAAGCGTCTGCCTTCTGCTCAGGTCATAATACCAGGGTCCTGGGATGAACTCTTTGTGGGGTTGCCTGCTCAGGGGGAGCCTGTTTCTCCCTCTCCCTCTGCCCGTGGCCCGTCCTGCCAACACCGCCCCCCCCCGCCATCCCCTCCAGCTTGTACTCTCTCTGGTTTTGCGCTCTCTCAAATAAATAAAATTTTTTAAAAAATGAAAGAAATTTGTTTGATGTTTTTCAGTGGTTTAAGAAAGGTTGATAACATTGACTCAAAAGCAGTGGCAGGCTCTGTTATGATTCTTAAAGGGATGTCTGTTTACTAAGTATGCAGGGGATACCCCTTTAAAACTCATTATTATGGGCTATCTTTGTCTACGAAAAGAATCATAGTGTCATTTCATTTCAAATATCTATGGTTTTCTGATTCCGGAGAATTATTTTGTGATCAGGAACACTTGGTGTTTTGAAAAACCTGGCTCGCAAACACTTTAAGAAAAGTAAAGTCGTTACCGGGTGTTTGTGTCTACAGGGTACTTAATGACACCCAGATATTCCGTTTTGTATCGCCTCACGTTTTTGAGTTCTGATAGAAACTGAAGGCTTGAAACCACCATCTCCTGCGTAGATGGCGACGCTCTGATGGTGATGGAGGGAGGTAAGAAGGCCAGCTGCTCGGTACTGGTGAATTGAGAGCCAGACGGCGTGAGGGGCACCTCCGCTCCCGTTCCCCAAATCCTTCAAAAGAACATACTCTCAGATGACAGTGCCAAGAAAATAAGGTCAACATGCATCTAAATAAATTACAAAGGCCCTCACTGTGTGGTAGGCAACCGGGCCCGGAGTTGCCCTGCTGGGGTCTGAGTTAGCACCAAATGTGCAGGCTCTGTGGGAGGACTGCTCTCCCGTCTTTGCTGTGGTGGGAAGGGGAGGGCGGCTGCTGCTGTTCTCCCACTGCCATCTTTTCTGACAAGATTCAGAGTGACGGGGGCCTGCGGCTTCATCAATTGAGAAAGGCATAGTAAATTGGCAGCTACTCTAATGGCAAGAATGTTTGCTTCTCCGCCTGACTCCTTTTGGAAATGAACAAGAGAGTATGATAATGTGTGCCTCATTCTCTGACTTAAATGGTCAAATGCATCTTCTCTATTGACCTGTTGATTATGTTGGTTATGCCTCCCTCGATTGCCTGGGACTCCAGCGATAGGCATCATAAAAACCGATAAAACACATAGCCGTGACTGCAGACACCCATTCGCAGTGCTGAAGCTTACCAGTCCGAAGTACCAAACAGATCGCATTTGACTTTGTAGGAAGGTTTTATGTGTAATTATGACAGATGTTCAGGGGGATTATCCTTTTCCATCTCCACCCTGCTTCCCTGCAACTAGTGCATGTGTGACTTGCTCTCAAATAGCCTCCCTTTTATAAATAGATGAAGCTCGGGCCGTCGACAGTCCGAAGTCAACATTGCACTTATCAAGCGTTTGTTTTCCCAGCAGAAGATGCTCCTTTCTTTTAAGCCAGCTATCAGGCTGCCCTGCAAGTCCTCTTTGGCTTTTTATGCCAAGAGCTGCCTGACTTCAGAGCTACTCTATGTCATAACGAAACTTGAAGAATTTGTCCCCTATAACACTTGTATTTTGGATGGTAAAGATATTTTTGATGTGTATTTACTTTGTCGCTAATCTCCCTTTAGGGGCTTAAAACTGAATATGCATAATAAAATGCTCCTTGCTGTTTCACTTCAAATTTAGGGATTGGCTGCACCACATGCCTTCTGTAGATTTATTTGGTTATCTTGAGCACTTTCCCCCCAAGTTCTCAATGCCGGGTGATGGTTGAAGAGCTTTCTGTTTGATATGGGCATTTATCAGTCAGATTGTGACACTTTATGACACTATCTAATGTCAGATGAACTTCTCTAAGACTGGAAACAAGGAGCTAGGGCATAAGAATCTCTCTGAAAAATTTTTCAAAGCAGGGAGCTCTGGATCTGTAGGGGCTGGTAAATAATGTCTTCAGTCTTCTTCTATTTTGTATTATTTCTCATTCATTTCAATAACATCACTATTTCCTGGCATTTTCTCATTATGTGTTCGTATTTTCCAAGTCAATGAAAAGGTATGCTTAGGCTTTATCTGGAAGGCACACACATTGCATTTAGGAAGCAAAACAACAACAAACTAGGCATTGAAAAAGAAGGGAAGGTTTCAGAGTCTCAGTGTAGACCTTAGGGTACATAGGAAGCTAATTAAAGAACATCTCATTGCCTTTGTGGGAAGTCACTCGAAACATAATGCCCAACAGAACAAGGAGGCTAGGGGAGAACCCTCACTGATGGTCTGAGTCCCATCTCCCATGAAGCACCATGGTTGCCATTCAAGTGGTGTACTTTAGGAGTTCCTAAGTCATGAGTGGGGTTAGAAATCCTTAGCTTAGAAATTTACAGTTGTACAGGACAGGAAAATCATCCAGGTCAGCCTTTCTCATTTCACTTGCAGAAGGCATAAAGCCTGAAGGACTGAAGGATCTATACAAAGTTGCAAATCAAATTAACAACTAGAATCTAGACCTCAGACTTCCTTAAAAATTATTTCTTCTTCTAGGTACCAAAGGAAATGATTCTCAGAAGACCTCTTGATTTTTTGTTTGTTTGTTTTTGGAGGTTTCAGTACCATGCCATACTACATTTGACATTTTCTGAACTGGTAAGATGGGTGAAACAAGAGATCCATACAAATCCGTTTTCATTGGTCATTTATTTCTCCGTAAAGTGCCTTTCTTTTTTTTTTTTTTTTTCTTTTTTGCTTCAGTTATCTGTCTCATAAGTTGCCATGGTTCTAATTCTGTGTGTAAACAAGGCATCAGTTTTAAATTGACTTCTGAGACTTCTGTATTAGAGCCTACACTCTAAGAAGATAACTATCGTTCTTGGTCTTTGGGAGACACAGAAGGATTAGATGCTACCTACTCTATCCTCAAGAAGCTTATAATTAAAAAAAAATTAAAAAATTAAAAAAAAGAAGTTTATAATTAATTTTGGGAAATGAGAAATCTATGGGAAAACAAAATTAAGCCATAATCTAAGATGACATACCACACACTGTTGGATTTCTGGAAGCCTGGGAAGGCTTTGTCGAGGAGACGATTGTAGATTGTAGAGAAAATGCATGATCTGATTGATTATGGTTAGTTGTTACACAGCTCAGTTGTGAATGGGTTGGTAGCTACTCTTTTGGGTTATTTGTGTGTTGCACTGAGCCCCATCACAGTCAGTGTTTGCAGATGGAGCATCAAGGGCCAGCTCAGGTCTTTCTACCACTTTCCAAAGAACAGGAAGCTATATGAAAAGTCCCTATTCTGTGTGTTTTCAGCTTCCACTTCTTTTTAAAAAAATTTAATTCTGTTTTTTTTCAGCGTTCCAGAATTCATTGTTTATGTACCAAACCCAGTGCTCCATGTAATCCGTGCCCTCCTTAATACCCACCACCAGGCTCACCCAACCCCCTGCCCCTTGGTTTGTCTCTCAGAGTTCACACTCTCTCATAGTTTGTCTCCCCCTCCGATTTCCCCCAACTCACTGCAACTTCCACTTCTAGTGACTGAGGCTGAAGTCGGGAACAGCATTGCCTTTGGGGGCAGAGGAGCCAAGAGGAGCTTATTAGCTTTAGGATCTGAGTGTAAAGGCAAATTTCTCCTTGCCAGTAGTTAGCAGAAGAAAACATTTGATCCCTTAATTATGAAATTAATAATATGTCTGTTTCTTAAAATGTTCCTCCTGTGACCCTAGCAGCTCTCACTACTCAGGCATCCATGAGACACGCCAAAACTCAAAGAACAGAGGGATGCATTTAGTGTAGCAGGGCTTATTTATAAATCAGTAACTGGGAACTTCAGCTTTCATAATAAACTGGTAAAAAGTTATCCTATTTGGGAATTCTAACAAAATATTCACCTGGGTAGTGTCAAAAAATTTCTAGGGGAGTTTAAATAAAGCTTAAATAAAGTAAAAAAAAAAAAATTTCTAGGGGAAAATGCAGAGAACTTAAATGCCAAATGTGATAGCTTCCTGACTTTCTACTGGCATTAGTTTGTTAGCACAATGAAGCTTCCTAGCTAGTGCTTTTCACTAAGAAGCCTGAAGTAGATTATAGGTTGTTTTTTCTATCTCTGAGTTTTTTTTTTTTCTTTTTCTTCAATTGCTCTCCTGAGAGAAAATTGAGTGTATGACAGGGAAGACAAGCATGAGACCTTTCATAATCCAGGCTTGTGTTCTCAAGAGATTATCTTTGATATATGAGGCTACTCATTGAGTCTTTCCTGGAGTTTATTTATTTGACCACGTTCCCCCAGCCTTAAATGCCTCCATTAATCAATACTGAGCTTTTCCACACTAAGTCTGCAGAGCTCATCAAGATGAGAAATTTTTAATTTAAAAAATTAAAAAAAAATTCCCAGGTATATACATAATCCTTGGAGAAATAGCAGATCTATTCCTGGCCGATAACATATCCACTGACAGTTGAGTTTTATTTTTGTCCCTGTCTTAGGGTTATTGATGGGATTGAGGTGAGAAGGAAAGGGTTTACTCAGAAACTTACTCATTTAAAGAAGTGAGGGTTCTTTAGGAATTTAAGGGGAGGGCACATTCTTCGTTCATTTTCTCACTCATTCAGTGAGCTCCTTGTATGTTCCAGGAGCTTGGTTGGCTTTTGGGTTGTCATGTGAACAAGATTGCCCCTGTTCACAAGGGGCTAATGGTAGAGGAGGCTGAGACACACCAGTCAGTGGCCCATTCTGATGGAGCTTGATACAAGTGACAGTGAGGATAAGGTTAGGGACATCAAACTCCATGTGCAAGGAAAGACTTTGTGGTTATGAAAAGGAAGGCAGGCAGAGCCAAAGAAGCCTCCTAACGGATCCATCTGACTGTGAAACAGACTGTAACCCACACATAGTCATGTCCTGGATCATCTAGGCTTGGAGAAGTGCAGGTAGGCTTTGAGGATGAAGCAGAAGGCAAGGGTTCCAGAAGGAAAGGCTGGAAGCACTCTTCTTGGTCCAGAGAATGTCATTTTTTATGCCACCCTTTCTTTCTCTGTGTAGTTTAATTTTTATTTTGTCTTCAAAGTAAAATGACTTTTTGATTAGTGAATAGCATACATTTTGATGTTGCAGCACTATAGAAGAAAATGTCATTCATTCGTTTACTGAGCACCTACCGTGCATCCACCATGGGCCAGATTTACAGTGAGGAAGAAGACAGACACTGTTTGGTAGTAGGAAGGTATTTTGATTCTTAATGCTAGATGATAGTATATATGTATATGTGTGTTCCTAAATGTATGTTTCTTTTTTTTTTTTTTTAAGATTTTATTTATTTGTTAGAGAGAGAGAATGAGCAAGCACAGGCAGACAGAGTGGCAGGCAGAGGGAGAGGGAGAAGCAGGCTCCCTGCCGAGCAAGGAGCCCGATGTGGGACTCGATCCCAGGACGCTGGGATCATGACCTGAGCCGAAGGCAGCTGCTTAACCAACTGAGCCACCCAGGCGTCCCCTTAAATGTATGTTTCTGACTGTGATTGTTTTTTGATGTGTCAGCTTACTTAGCTAGGCTAAACTCTGGGGACAGAAGAGAGGGCAGCAGGCTTTTGGGAGCATACATATACCCTCTTCCAATTATTCAATGAAACATGGATCTAGATGTTTTGGTGAAGAGGTATTATAGATGTCATGAAAGTTCCTAAAGAGTTGACCTGAAACGATGGAGAGTATCCTTGGTAGGCTAGACCTAATCGGATAAGCCCTTAAAAGGGGCTGGGTTCTTCCTGGAAAAAGAGATTCCCAACAGCAGCTGGAACCATAGTTGCCCTCCTTTTGCTGGAACTGTCCTCCCTGCCTGCCTGTGACAGCCCCTTGGGCCTGTGCCTCTGGGGTCCAGCTTGCTTGTGCTCTTGTCTTCCTGCCTGCCTGCCCACACATCTCAGAGATGCTTTGCCAGCCTCTGCAGCAGTGTAAGCTGATTCCTTATAATAAATCTCTCTCTATGTATGTAAATATGTGTATTTCTATGTGTATCCATATGTGCATGGGCGTGTGTCTCTCCTATTGGTTCTGTTTATGTGGTTGACCTTGGACTGATACACTGAGATTTTAAAATAATACTATAACCTCATTTAACATGCCTTTTATGCTCAGAACAGTTATCATTGCTTGTGAAATTAAGAAGATATTATTTTATTATTTATAAATCTGTGCAGAAATCACCCAAATATATTTTGTGAGATCTGGTTAGCCCCTAGTTCATCATCTTTGCCTAGCATCTTAGGTTAGACTGAGAAAGGCATCTGGCCACAGAGTGAATTGCCTGTGTGATTACACTGCTCATGCTTGCAGCTTTTCTGGCTCTGTTCTGGAATGGTGGTCTTTCCAGCTGGCAGGATGGGAAAGCAGCACCATGCCAAGCTCTGCTGGAACATTTTAAAACAACATTGCATATAATGTAATTAAGTAGGGATGACTGAAAACTTAATGCTTTCACTAGCTAGAGTCAAGTCGAAGTTGAACCCAGAAACTTCATCTTTGTATTTTTAAAGAGGAGAAAATAAAATTTTGTGGAAAACTTTGGACTCCTATTGTGTAATTCTTTTAATTTCATCAAACTACAGAAAATTCTTCAAACTCACTTGAATGGATTTTTATGACCTTGTTCATTATTAATTGTGAGAGAACTGTGTATTTTAAAAAAAGATAAACTATAAGGAACTACCCATATTAGTAGTAGGTACCTGTGACCACGTTTTTGCATTTTTTCCCCCCTCTGCTTCTCTGAACCATCCTTTCCCTGCTCTGTTGTGTCACAGGTGGCTGAACCCTGCAAACTCTGTCACTGGTTGCCTTGCCAAATGGCTTCTGCCAATTTCAGGCAAAGGAATGCCCTGGTGGGCAGGTGGGAGGAAGGAGAAACTTAGCCTATTTCTTGCCATTCTTCTCTGTCAGAAGGTCAGGATCTCTGGCAGTGGTTCTAGAGAGCCTTGTCCTGTGTAGTGTTCTCACAGGGAAACCCTGCTTTTATTCTAGCTCTTCTAGAATGATGCTGCTCCAAATATCTGGTAACAACTTTTTTTTTTTTAAAGAATTTCTTCCTACCTTATGTGTGGTAGTGACTTCCTGATCTTTGATTATTTTTCTCTAGTTGTCCTTTCAGTTCGTTCAATACTTAATTAATTAGTTCCCACAAATGAAATTCTTCTATTAAGCAGCCTGACAGAGGTAACCATTTCTTGGCAGTCTTCTGATAAATCCACTTACTTTATTAATACATTGTAAATGCTTTTCCATGGCCATATGTTCGAAGACTACATCATATTTTTTTATCATCTTTATTGAGGAATAATTTACATACAGGAACATTCACCAGTTTTAAGTGTACAGCTTGACGAGTTTTGACAGACAGATATAGACATATAACCACCACCACACTTCCGAGATAAACACTTCTATTACTCTCCAAAGTCCCTTGTGCTTTTTGTACAGTCAACTCTTCTCCCTATTCCAGCCTCTCGCAACCACTGACCTGCTTTCCATCATTATAGTTTTCTTTTTTAGAGAAGATTTCACCTACGTGGAGTCCTACAAGGTGTTTGTTGTCTTTCATGTCTGACTTTCATTTTGCCTACTGAGTTTGAGATTAATCAATGGTGTTGTATGTATCGGTAGTATTCCTTTTAATTGTTGGGTGGTATTCCACTGTATAAATAGGTTAGTTTGCTTTTGACTCCCCAGTTGTAGGATATTTGACTTATTCCCAGCTTTTTGCTCTATTATGAATAAAGCTTCTATGAACATTGGAGTACAAGTCTTTTTGTAGGCATATACATGTCTACAGATGAAACATGTGTTTCATTTATTTTGGGTAAGTAGTTAGGGGCAGGATCTTTGGGTCTTATAGTAATTACATGTTTCACATTATGAGAAATGAACACTATTTCCCCAAGTGTCTATCCCATTTTGCATTCCCACCAGTTTATGAGTGAGTGCTCGTTGTTTCACTTCCTTGCCATTACTTAGTATTGTCAGTCTTTGTAAGTTGTTCTTTTGGTAGGTAAGTAGTGGTGTATTGTTGAGCTTTCATTTTCATTTCCCTAGTAGCTACTGATCTCTACCTGTGCTTATTTGTCATTTGTCTATGCCTTTGGTGAAGTAGCTATTAAAATATTTGACTCCTTTTTAATAGAGCTGCTTGATTTCTGACTGAACTGTCATAGTTACTGTTGTATTTCAAGTATAATTCTTTTATTATGTGTGTGTGTGTGTGTATAACAGTTCTTTTCTCCCACTCTGTAGCTTCCATTTGTATTTTCTTAACATTGTCTTTGAAGAGCAATATTTAAAAGTTTTGACCTAAATCATATTTTAATAGTTATATAGTAGTCCATCTTAGGAGTTTGCCATAATGTGTATGAGTTTCCACAGCTTTATTGCTATAACTACACTGTTTTGCTCCTTCTTGTCTTCAGATCTTCTGTGAGTTAATTGTCATCTTATTTGAGAAAGTGCTATAATGATTCAGGATTGTCATATTTTTATCTGATAAAGAATAAGTATTTTGAACTCAGTGGGCTTCTTTACATTTGAATTTTTCATTGGGGGCATAGAAAAAAAAACTAGTGCCTAAATCATATTAGTTAATTTTTTCCTAAGGTAAAATGTGTTCTCTTTCTTTCTCCTTCCCTTTTAAAGCAGAGATCTTGGGAATTTTGTTTAAAAATGTTAAATACTGTGACTATCTTTAAAATTTTTTTTGAATATGTTAAAATCTTATTAATACTTCAGGATTAAGTGTGTACGGTCAATTGATCATACACACTTATTTAAGTAAATGATAGTAAAGGGATAGGAAGTTATGAGTGTAATAGGCCCAAAAGAATGAGAGGGAAGATAACAGCAGACAAGCAATCTCAATAGTTGTTGGTTTTTTGTAACATGGAAATCACATGGAGAAGTAATAGCTGATTAGCAGAGAGGAGGAAGCAACCTATGAATTTTATAGGGAGATATTAATGAGAAGCCAGCTGATTTCTTTTGCAGAAATTTGGAACCTAAGAATTAGCAAATGGTGGTTGTTTTGGTACACGTGCTTACAGGTTCTTCTAGCTAGACATATACCCTTAGCAGGGAGAAAAATGGAGATTTTATGCTTAGAGATCTGACGGATCCCTGAAAATAGATCCCAGATACTGTACTTTGGATGTTCTTTTAGTAGGGGAAAAAAAAAAAAAAAACCCCCCTTGCTTTACAGTCCCTGCAGTGAAGCCCCTCCTCCTACTCCTTCAGCTTCTATGTAACTTCTTTGTGTTCCAAGTTAAAAATTAGTGAATGACCAATGATCACAGACTTTTAAGGAAAACTTTGTCTAAAAAAGAAAAAAAAACCACGAATCTGTAAGAAGCAGAGAATGAGGGAATAAGTAAAACATCTAAAAACATCTTTAAGGAATATTCTAAGTTGAATAAATGGTACATACCATTTTAGCCAACAAAATGAAAATGGTTTGAAATAGATACATTTAGATGACAAAAAACTCCTCCTGGAAATGAAAAAAAAGAGAGAGAGAATAGCCAAAATTAAAAAAAAAATTAACTGAAAAGTTGGATGATAAGGTCAAAGAAATATTTCCAAGAATAATCCCAAAGGACCAGAGGGGAAACTAAAACCAGAAGAGAGGTTTCGGATATTTAAAGTCTTATTAATTGGATTATAGAAACAAAGAACAGTGAAAGCAACATGAAGGAAGTTATGATAGAAATAATACAAGAAAAATTTTCCAAACTGAGGGACATAAGTCTCCAAGTGAGAAGTCCAGCACAATGAAAGATAAAAAAGCCAATGGTAAACCACGTTATCATGAAATTTTAGTAACTTAGAAGTAAAGAGAAGATTTTTAAGCTTCCAGAAGGGAGAAAGACAGTCCACATACAAGTGATCTGAGTGAAACAAGATCTCTTAACACTGAAATCGGAAGCAGGAAACAGTAAAACAATTGTTACGGTATTGATAGTGAGGATGATTTAATTATCCATTAAGGATATTGAAAGATGTTTCAAACATGCAAAAAATTCAGAGCCCAGGGACTCCTGGGTGGCTCAGTTGGTTAAGCGGCTGCCTTCGGCTCAGATCATGATCCCAGCGTCCTGGGATCGAGTCCCACATCGGGCTCCTTGCTCGGCTGGGAGCCTGCTTCTCCCTCTGCCTCTGCCTGCCTCTCTGTCTGCCTGTGCTTGCTCTCGCTCTCTCTCTGACAAATAAATAAATAAAATCTTAAAAAAAAAAATTCAGAGCCCATAAGTTTAACACTTACTTTCTTAAGAAAATTATTGGAGGCTATACTTAAGCAGATTAAGGAATAAACTAAAAAAGTGAAAGATGTAGGGTTAATGAAGAAAGGATCCAACACAGGACATCCAAGGATGTCAGTAAAGGGAAATCCTAGGACCTCTACAGTGCAGCAGGGCCAAAGAGCAAGCAATCTAGATTGAAAGAAACCTTTGAGAGGCTTTGGAAGGGAAAACTACATAGAAGAAAAGGGAAAATGATGCATGAGATTTTGTAATATATGTATATATTTGTATAGATATCACTCCAGGCTATGTATAGTGCTTTTCCAGACATAATGTAAACACTAACTTTTATTTAATATATGTTAACATTTATAGGCCAATATTTAAATTACATATTAATTAATAATACATGACTTTTATCTAATATCTAATATATTAGTATACATATATGTATTAATTAAGAGTGTACAGGTTAGATGTGGAAGTGGGATGATGGTCGTGTGGGAGAGATATAAGGGGGTTGGAGGGAAAATACAGAAGTAATAATGGAAGACACAATCTAAGAGTTAAAAGTCCTGAACCTGGGACACCTGGGTGGCTCAGTTGGCTAAGCGGCTGCCTTTGGCTCAGGTCATGATCCCAGCGTCCTGGGATCGAGTCCCACATTGGGCTCCTTGCTCAGCAGGGAGCTTGCTTCTCCCTCTGCCTCTGCCTGCCACTCTGTCTGCCTGTGCTCACTCTCTCTGACAAATAAATAAGTAAAATCTTTAAAAAAAAAAAAAAGTCCTGAACTTGAAGGAGTGGATATTGGGAGGGGGGAGGGATAGAATAGGGTTTGCCATTTTCCCTTATAAACCTTTTAATACAAAAAATTTAGTACATGAATTACTTTGAAAAATTTATTACTGAAATTATCATGTTTTAAATAGATACCATTTTTATTCAAAAAAATTCAGGCCCAAGATATATATCTCCTATTATCACCATTAATTTCTGTCTAATTTCTTAGGGGACTATATGAAATAAAATGAGAATCTTTTGATGAATCTTAACTGTGTTTACTTAAATCAACACTGCTTATATTTCAACAGCAAAGTTGCTTTAATACATTCCTGGTTTATAGTATCATTTTTATGATGTTCACAAGTCAGTAATCCTAACACAAGATTAGTCATTAAAGTCATTTGGGCTAGTAGTTAGTTTTAGACTCAATTTCTGTAACATTTCTCATGGTATGGAGCTTTAGATTTCTACTGTCCCTGACTGTGACATCCAGTAACATTTAGATTCATGTAGTGTGTGTGCCTAAATCTTAGCAGTCACCCCAAAATGTCCCTTGGCAGGAAGAAAGAGTAACCTACATATTTGTTTGAAGTCATTGAATTACAGAAGTAGTATGATTCCTTTCTTGGTTATGGAGTGAAACAGGTGCAAAAACCCCACATGTGGACATGATGATGGAGCAGGTTATATTAACCTTTTCAACGAGACATTTGGGACAGGCAGTTAATCTATGAAGCCATCAACTGGAAAAAGACATCAAATCCTTACTGCTCTATTGAAGAACTGTCTGAAATGATATATATGTATATATATTTGGGTGGTAAGAAGAAGTAAGACTCCTTTTGAAAATTAAAACAGTAGTTCTTAACCTTGTTTGTGAAAAGTGGCCCTAAAAGATCTTTCCTAGTTGATGAGAGTGTTTGCTTTACTGCGTCTGATGTAGTTGGATAAAATTTCTAAGTTATGTCCTCACCTACAGGAGCAACTCTGGGAATCTGCAGACCTGGCTGCCTTATAATATTATTTATAAGGGTTGGTATTTGAGACCAATAATGGGAAAACTTAGGTGGGCAGGGAGCTTTGCAGTGGATCAAATGGAAGTCCTGATTTTCGTGCTGCTTATTCATTATTTCAAGGCTTCTAGATCATATTAACCTGAGAGAAACTTCCATATCAAAAGAGATGGGCCTGTACTGTTTTTATTCTAAAGGTTAGAGCAGCTATTGTATCATGATGGAAATTAAAGCTGGAGAAAGTGTTCTCGTGATTATAAAGACCAAGAAAAAGCTTTTTCATGGGGAAGGAAAAATGACTTTATTGCTTTAGAGGGAAAGAAAATACTTTTTTGGAGTAAAAAGAGGAGGGATCAATCAAGGAAGCTCTAGTGGTACTCTGAAAGAAGGTTGGAGGGGAGTGTTGAAAATCCCAAAACGAGAAGTGCTGCACAGTTCAGAAGACTAAATTAAAAAGTTGACTAAAAATTTTGACGGGACTGTGGATTCTGGTCTGCATTTTTCCATGTCCTCAATACATTCATACAGTATTATATACTCCTCCAATTGGATGGATGGCAGTACACAGCAGAAGTAGGGGACAGATAGTTGATCCAGATTGCTTTAAGTTAGAGATGTCCAGGTAGAGCCAAAGAATACTTTCCATGGATCCATTCATCTTCATGCAGACTTTTTTCCCCAGGTAAAAGGAAGATTCAGGACTGTTTTCTTGTATCTGAAAGCTGACTGTTGGATCAGTCAATGAAATGTTACCACCGTCTGCTCATTTACTGAGCTAAGTTGGCTTGCTTAAGCTTCAGGGCATATGGAACCAGCAGGATTCCCAGAAGAACCCTTACAGGTTTGTACTGGCACATCTCAAAGCAAAAGCCGAATATGGGATTACTGTGAATTGAGAAGTGCAACATCTGGGGACATAAATGGACAGTTTTTAATTGGCAAGCTCAACATTCCAATGAAATTGTAATAGTGTTTGCCGAATTTGGTTCATGAATATTGACACTTATATTCAAATATTGGGACCTAAGTGATTTTGTACAGTAACTGTTTCCCAAATTATTTTAAGTTACAATAATGTAGCTGCTTTTCGAAGATGGTGATTTCTGTGTTCTAAAACATTTGGATGATCTCTAGGACAGACTTGCATGACTCTACATCTTTGTCTTATCTATGCTGGGAAATGATTATGTAAGAAAAATTATGACTGGAATGTGCTAGGATCTGTGGTCGGTTCTCTCTCTCTCTCTCTCTCTCTCTCATTTCTTTAGAACCTATAGCCAGTTTGGGGGTCTCAGTAGAATATCTGGGTAGACTGATTGTCTCTTATAAATTCCATTGTTTGCTCTAAAGTCCCCTGAAAAAATTGGTAGCTTTTGGCACTGTTGGAGGTATATCATTGATACAAACTTGTCTTTCTTTTCTCTCTTTATTTCCTTGTTTCCCCTCCTTGACTGACCTAGATTCACACCAAAGGCGAAGAAGTATTAATAAAATGATAGGGTATTATTAATATGGAGGTGAAAAGGAGATTTAATATTTAAAGTAAATTGGTATGAGCATAGAAAGATGAATACATATGAAACCCTAGCATCTGTACCTACTTTGCTAAAGTTTTGGTATTTTCCAGTTAAGGTAAAATCACCTAGAGTGTCCATAGTATTGCAGAATATTCTTCTAGCTGGTTCTTTCATTTATTGCCTCAACAATT
Source organism: Taxidea taxus jeffersonii (assembly GCA_003697995.1). NCBI lineage: Eukaryota > Metazoa > Chordata > Mammalia > Carnivora > Mustelidae > Taxidea > Taxidea taxus. The sequence goes on along the minus strand of RCUC01154021.1, from coordinate 9,522 downwards.
TATTTTTTAAAAATAACTTCTATCTTTTCTACACTTTTTCCATATTAATCTAATGTCATTAACATGTGAGTTTAGAAAACATGGACCCATTCAGCCCAATATTAATGTTTTGGCAATCAGAAGACACATAGACACGGAGATGTGACAAACTTCCTTCTGTGACCCTCTTGTATTCTGAGAGCCTAGAGAAGAGACTGGAGAAGGCAGTGTAATAATATAGATCATGAATTTTTCATGAGGGTTAAGTTTTCTTGCTCCAGGTTGTACTGGACATTGCTTCAGTGGTGTAGTGGAGTTCAAGTAGACACCTGGGTTCTAAGCTTCTGGAAGGCAAATATTATTTGTGTTAGTTTTATGCTTTCTGGTAGTGTAAGGGACCAAGGTTATTGAGGATGATTGGATCTTAGTATACTAGTACTTGCCACATAGAGGTGTGTTTTTGAGTGGTGTATGCGTTTTTATTGCTTTTAAACTCTCTTTTACCCAGAATTAACCTTGACACGGAGCAGCCCTTCAGAGGGAGTGAATTCTCAGTACTGATTTTACCAGAGATTGTGATTTATTGATATTCATTCCTGTTTTCAGTAGAATAAGAATCAAAGTTATATTCTTGCCCATTTTCAGAATCCCCATTTACATCAATAAGAACAGTTTTTGGTGGATACAGAATGTTCCATGTTATAACCCAACACACACAAAAACATGTTTTGTTATTTAGCTCAGTAAGATGTATTTCCTCCTTTTTTTTTTCTTTTACCTAACTTACCCATCCCCTGAAATTTATTCTAGTTATTTTCTTTTTTTTTTTTTGAAGAAAAATCTGTGTTGGGGCCTATCCACTAAAAGGGCTTTAATTTTTTTTGACAGAACAAGTTTTTGAAGCAAAATTAGTGTGTTAGATTAGTGTGTTAAATTAGTGTGTTCATGTCAAAACAGTAAATGAACCTTTTAATATTGCTAATAACTGTCATTATAAGGAAAACATAGGACATTGTGGGTTTGAGTGTCTTGGATTTACACGAAAGCCTATTCCGGTTCAAAGACAAAGAAATGCTACAGTTATAACAATATGAATACAGTCAAAATACAGTGCATCACGGTCTGCTTTTTAATTTATTATGAGATCTCTTCTGTCACAGACTTCAACAGGCTGCACTTTTTTCATGTCTGCATCACGTAAGAATGGTGCCATTTTTTCTTTAACGGACAGTGAAATGTCACTGGTAAATCATTACCCTTATCCCCTCAAATAACTCAAATCCTACCTGTCAAAATGCAGGAAGGAATTCACATGATTACAAATAAGCTTATCGTCACCAATCTTAGGAAATAGTGGATACCGCCAGACTGACAAGAAGACCAAGCTCATTTCAAACTAGGAGGGGAATTGGCTTTTACCAGGCTGACCATCTCCTTTGGGCACAACAATAACCCTCCACATTCCATGTTGTATCCCTGGTACCTTTTGTTTTTCTCTTAGTGATCATAGAGATGAGCTGAGACCTCTACAGTGTCCAAACAACCCTTCTTTATGACTAAACATGTGTCTTTGTTAGAAATCTTGGCACTCCTGTTGCTTCCAGAAGTGAGCAGAGTTATTTGGACCTCCTGGGTTGTTCTCTAGCCAACAGTGTCCTAGCCATAGTCATTCACTGTCTTTATTCCTAAGCCATATAACAAAAGCAGACACTAGCAGTGCTGTATCTAGTTCCTGGTACTATGTACTAATTCTCTTCAAGCCAGAACAGTGCTAACTGTGCCAAGCACATATCTCTTGTTTGGTTTTCCTTTGCATAATTTCTTCTGTTAAAGATTCAAGTGACTCTTGGAGTGGATTTATGTACCTGTTTGGAATAGTCGCTGACTTTTCCATTGGTGAATATGCCCTTACATCTGTATAGGAAGCCAAGAGCAATTAGTATTCCAGTTGAGATCAGATTATAGCAAATGATGTAAGCATATGGCCAAATATTCCTTTTATGCCAGAGTCTACTTACTAGTTTTCACTTCTGGAATCAATAAAGAAATCAATTCTGTCAAAAAAGAAAATTCAATAAGAAAATCCTTTACTATATAACTGTAATTATAGATGAGAAATTTCTTTTGTAAAAGGAAAAAAAAAGAGCATAAATATAGTAACTCCCTTATAGATCATTCAACAGAACATGAAATAGCTATGCAAACAAAAATGACTTTATTTTCATTATTCCTTACACAGAAATTCACAAGGGAGGGATTTTAACATTTTTTTGTTCCTGACTAAATCATTGTGATATGCCGTCACAGTAGTTTATATACAGGAAAGGAAAAGTATTATAAATGTGTTGGGTAAAGCAGTTATTTAAAAACTAGATACTCTTCTTTCAACACATTGATTCAATCATTAAAGCTCCCATCTGTGAGCTGACTTAGAAAATATTGAACTGAGCAGCGCGCCCCCCCCCCCCGCAATGTCTTTGGCACCATAGAAACCATGTTCTCACTGTCCAGATTACCTGTTTAGTGACCTGGTTATCAACATCCACTTTGTGTGAATTCTGCTTGAACATACCCAGGGTATTGTTGACTTTGTATGAAAAGTGGAGAATTGTTTGCTGGAGCGGGTTTGCATTTGATTAATTTTATCATTCTTCCAAGGCTATTTTGCTCTTGATGCACAACCTGAAATTTTAATACTGCACTCTCATTGGAATCCAGGTCATGAATGTGAAAAGTAATTATTTTATTTATACAATAATTAATTGACAGGATTTAGTATGTTAAATAAAGTGTTGCGTTTTTATGACATTAAGTTATAACATTGTCTTTAACCTTAGCATTCTTGTTCAAGTAGGAGAATGAATTAGCCCGTTTGCCAGCACCTGCTTCACCCCGTGTAAACTTTCAATGCATGGACATTCCATGGATTTCCAAAAATGCTTTTTTCAGGGAGGAGGGAAGCGTGGTCATGATGAAGCATGAAAACAGTTAAATGCTCACTCTTATGGATGCTTTTGGGATAATTTTTTTAAACAAAATTTTAAGTCAAAGCCTCATTATGAATAAGGTGTTAACAAAAATGAAGTAAATGACAAAAGTTAAGCATAGGATCAGATATTTTTCGTGTCTTAAAAATCATATTATTGTATGATAAAAGCTACTAGGCCAGCTGGGTTAATTTACTCATGCTTCACTCACATGTGTTCTCTTTGTGGGAGGGGGTCCTGCTGGGATTATGGTTAACACATCTAATTTCCCGAACAGGGAATTTTGACATAGGATTCATGTTGGGGGTGGGGGCGGTACTGGTGAATTTATTAAGGTGTGTGGTTCATGATATTTTTGTCTGGTGATGAAGTCCTTAGTTTGTATCAAGTTCTCTAAAGAGCTCATGCCCCATAGGTTTAAGATCTCTGCTCACACCAATAAAGGATGATGGTGATGACAGTGATAAACCACATTTTGCTCATGTAGTCACTAACCTCCAGCCAGCACCCAAATCTGGAAGTTAACCCTCTCTGAAAGATTTCATCGTATTCTCTCAAGTTACACATATTTTTAAATTCCCAGTCATTCAGGGGCTTGTCTGGTCTCCGTGTCCTGAGCTAGAAACCAGGAAGTCACTGTTGCTGGATTTTGCTTTGTCACTTTCAGCCATGGATCAGCCAGTCATGTCATGTGGATTCAGCATCATACATAGTTCTCGAAATTTGCAATTTCTTTATGTCTTCAAACATCCCCATAATTTCTCACTGAGATGATAGTATTTGCTTCTAAATGGATTGCTGCATACAATCCAAGTGATTTTTCTAATGTACAAATCAGATTAAATAACACCCCTTGCTGTTTAAAACCTCTGTGCCTTCCATCTGTTCTCTCACGGAGATAGTGTTTCCATGGCACAAATATAAAACTCTTGTGATGTAATGTATGACAGTGAATGAAGAGCATTTTGATTTCATTTTCTTTCTGTTATGACTTCCTAAAACAATTTTCTGGCAATAGAACGGCCTTTCACTGTACCGTACCTTCTAAGTGGCAGTTCGGTATGGATGCAGATGAAAGAATTGGTCACGTGGGAAATAGCCACATAGGTGGCTTGGACTGGTAGGACCAGATTGTTCTTCTGTCATGGCTTTCCAGAAGAAGTCATGTTTATTTGAGATCTTAAGGAGATGGGATGAGAATAGAGGGAGAAGGAGTGTTCTAAGCAGAGGGAAGAGCATATCCCACTTTTAATACTATTACCTGGCAAATGTCTATCTTTCACACTAAGCTATAACTTCTTAAAGTTAAGGACAATCTCATATTTAATGTTCCATGTATATTCATGGAGTTTTGACTATTTGCGGTAGATATGCCTTTACTACTCCTTATATTCATACCTTTGCAATGTGACTTTGCAGTACTTCCTATTAGAGGTAGTCTCTTCCCTCTCTCCTTGACACTGGGCTGGTTTTGTGACTTCCTTTGACCAACAGACTGTATCAGAAGTGATGTGTCACCTTGGCATCTAGGCCTCAGGAGACTTTGCGAGCTCATTTCTCTGAAGTTCCTACCTAGCTTCCTAGTAAATAAATAAGCCAGGGCTAGCTTGTTGGAGGTGAGAGATGACACAAGATCAGAAATGGAATCTTCCCACTTGAAGCCATCCTAAACCAGTCAGCCTTCTCTGGACCTGGTTGCTGATTGTAACTGTGAACAAGCCCAGCTCAGATTGCCAACCCACAGAATCACTAGCTAAGTAAATTAGTGACTTAAAAAAAAAAAAAAAAAAGATTTTATTTATTTATTTGACAGAGAGAGAGACAGCAAAAGAGAGAACACAAGTGGGAGAGGGAGAAGCAGGCTTCCCGCCAAACAGGGAGCCCAATGCAGGGCTTGATCCCAGGTTCCTGGGATCATGACCTGAGCCAAAGGCAGAACCTTAACAACTGAACCGCCCAGTGCCCCTAAATTATTGACTTTTTAAAACCACATGGATTTGGGATAGTTCGTAAGGCATTCAAAGCTAACTTATACATCATTTAAACTTATAAAGCAAAATCAATCTTGAGAAATAAATATTATGTTTAAATATACCAGATTAAACTGAATTGACTGAATTAATTATTACCTTAGTACCATCCTGGTTTTAAAACTACAGATTTACAACTTGAAGATGGGGCATTAGTTGGTTATTTGGAAGTCAGTCTGTCTGTCTCTCTCTTTTTCCCTTTGGAAGAACATTTCATACTCTGCCTCTCTTTTTATGCTCAGTATTAACCAATAGTAACTGAGTAATAAGTAAGGACTTGATAAAATTTGATCAGGTATTTTGACAGTACTAAATATCTAGAACCATTTTGAAGAAAACAATTTCAGTATAGGAAACCTAATGTTATTAAATTCAAAAGTCTGAGCAAAAACCATGTTACCTAGTAACCAATGTATCTTCATCCTTCTCTTGATTCACTCTTAATTAATTAACAACCATGTAAGTAAACAAGTATCTGTTACAAGCTGGGCATAGTCTTAGATTCTGCTATGGGGAAAGTGAAGATAAGTGTCCTCCCTTTACAAGCTTCTAATTTATTTTGGGTGTCAGACCTATGACCTTGAATTACAAATTTTGAAATATGACCTTGAGCCTTGAATTATAAACTGTAATTCCAGGCAGAATAGGTAAGGGCATAATAACAGAGGTAAAAGTGAAGTGAAGACGAAAATTATTAATCTGACTGAAGAAACTGAGAAGACTTCATGGAGTAGTCAGTTTCTAAACCACAATTTGAATGATTAATGACATTTTCATAGGGAGAGAAGGTTGAAAAAGACATTCTGTGCTGGCATGTCAAAACAAACGAAAACTTGGAGGCTTTTGAGTATGTGATGCACATAAGCAATTGGGATGATGGGACTCAAGGTCGAGGGGTTGAGGGGTGATGGAACGTCATTTGTTATATGGTGACCTACTTCATAATTTTAAGAAGTAAATGTCAGATAAATTAGAGATAACAACATAACTACCTTTTGGAAAAAAATTCTTTGAGGGGAGAAAAGTAGAGCATTGCCATACTTAGAGGGGAATTTAGGGGAAAATGTTAAGAAAATGATATTTTTTACAGCACGTTTGTAGACTGAAAACAATGATCCAGTAGATGAGGAAAGACTTAGGCTTGTGGAAGAGAAACTATAGAAGAGAAGGTCATGGGTGGCTGACAGAGGGTGAGATTTGGAGTACAAGTTGAGGGGTTTTCTCTTCTGAGGAGATGGGAGCAGTTCTTCCATCAATATGGTAGAAGTCTACAGAGAAGATTAGTAGATTTGTCGTGGGAAGAAGTTATGTGGTGGAATTATTTTATTTTATTTTTTATTTATTTATTTTTTTATGTGGTGGAATTTTAGAGAAATGTGGATCAGTTGATATTTAGATTTAGAGAAATCAGATCAATTGATATTCTGGAGTCTTTGCTCTTCGGTGGGGTGACTGTTCTTTCCTGCAGTACTCTGTGGTGAAGTATCCTAGGGGGAGAGTTAGTTACTCCAGTCGCATATGGGCTATGATAAGCCTTTTAATAATACCCCCTCCTGCAGTTCACGATGGCTTCTCATTCTCACTGCCTTAATTTGGGCCTTGTCTCTAGTCTCCACCAATCTACTTCTACCTTCTATACTAAGACCAGAGTGATTTTTATAAAGCATCACTTTTCAATCATTTTACTGTTGAAAATTTCATTAGAAGTGTTCAATCCCCATAAGATCAAACCCAGATCCCATAGCATGATGCCTAAGGCCATTCATTCTCTGCCATTTGCCTTCTCTCTCTCATCTCCTACTTTTTCGCTACTGTGACTTGTGCAAAAATCAGACTGATGTACTTATAGTTCTCCCAACATCTCAGGTTGTCTCACGCTTCCATGCCCGTGCTGTATGCTTGCCTCTGTCAGTAATGGCAGGGATCCTTTTGTCTGTACGTTGAACTCATCTGGAATCACCTCAAATGTTGTCTCTTCTGGGAAGTCCTTTTTTGCCCGGTTTAGCACAGTCAAGCAATTTCCCTTTGTGCTCCCATAGCGCCTTTCTCAGTTGTGTTACAATAATTGATTGTGTGGCTCCAGAAAGCTGAGGTCTGGTTTTCTTCCATCTGTACCTCTCCGTGTCTCACATAGTGCTTAGAAAATAACTGTTTGATCAATTCATAAACTGTTGAATGAGAGAAATTGGGGTTTTGGTGTTTCTAGTGTGGGCAATGGAATATATACACAGAGATGCCATTAGACATGATAATGAATCCACATGAGATTCAAGCTTGGGGAGTGGGAAGAAGAATGATAGAGGTGACTAAACAAATAAATTAGGGGTTTGAGTAGCCAACACACATGGAAAGATGGAAGACATTCCATATTGGTAGCTGAAGAGCATGTAAGCACGATGCTCAAGGACGTCATGATAGTACTATGTCTTTGTCTCTTTTCACTAGTCTTAAGCTTTTAAGTTTTCACTGTACACTGTGCAAACTGTATAGCTAGCTTAGTATTATTTTTGCACTATGTACTCAGAGATGGGAATGTGTTTCACCTCAGAAATATATAGGCACGTATGTATAATTAACATGAGATCTGCTTGAGGAGTGGAGTGTACCCATGTTCACGGGCAATCATTTGCATTCTTTTTTTTTTAAAGATTTTATTTATTTATCTTAGACATAGAGAGAGCGAGCATGAGTGGGAGAGGAGCAGAGGGGGAGGGACAAGCAGACTCTGTGCTGAGCATAGAGCCTGACATGGGGCTCAATCCCATGACTCTGAGATCAGGACTTGAACTGAAATCAAGAGTCAGATGCCCAATTGACTGAGTCAACCAGGTGCCCCAGTCATGTGCATTTGTGCCGATGTTTATGCTTATCTTATTTTGCATCTGAAATCTAGCCTTACCCTTACATAGGTGAGGGTCTAAGTAACTGCCTGATTTTGTTAATTTATGGTAAACTTGACTCTGTTTTTACCTGTGTATCCATGACTCTCTTTCGTTACCAGAATAATGGGATTTAGAAGGCTAGGAACACCAATGAGACCTAAGGGGAAGGGATCAAAGTGACTACCTGGCTTATTTCTTATCTAGACTTTCAACTTGATGAGTCAAGTTGTTCCTGTGGTTTACTTCCAGTCTAATTCAGCCTGATGAACACAATGGTGCTAGGGATCAAAGACATGAATGGTAACAGACAGGGTTAATATGCTTGTATGCCTTTGCACAACCCCCATGAGCATTTGCAGCAGAGAGAGTTGATAGGAGAGTTCAGGATTCTAATGACTGCAATAAGTGGGCAGAGTAAGGCACATACATGCCTAGAACACTAGAATTTGGGAAGCAGACGCTCCTGGGAACCTCCAACTATGGAAATAGCTGTACATTTTACAGATAATGTTCCGCATAGAGGAAACACGGTTCTCGTGCTGGAAAAAGGATAGGCAGAGACTTGTGTTGGCAGGGATGGAAGTTCATTTTGTGTGCCAGAACAGACTCTGGAAGAGCAGCTGCATGTCTGCTGGGTAACCTCCCAGATGGAATAAGGAAGGATCTAGTCTTGGAAGGGATGCGGATTTGTTTTCCAGGGAGGACTCACACCAGAACCAGCAACCTTTCCTTGTGTGTATATTTGGATCTGCTAACTGGGATGCCTTCACTGCCCTTGTATGTCCTGTTTTCCTAAAATTTGGCCAAGGATGAGAAGGGGACATGTTTGTCAGCTTTCATTACGAATCCAAATTTGGGTATCCAGAAGGTCCTCCACAGGGGGCTTTTGTTATTAGGGGTTTTTTCCTTGACGTTTTATCACCAGTTTAGTTTTTACAATTCACAGTTCAAAGAGGACTTCAGGAGAACCAAGATTTGTGATTTCTTGCTGCTGAGGAAGCTCAGTTCCTAGAGGTAGAGGGAACTGTGAAAGCTTTCGTGGCCACTAAACATGATTATTTGCATGTGCACAGAAAATTGTTGCTTTGATTTTGAAAGGAGATCTCTGGGAACTCAAGAAGAAACAAGACCAATGGAAAAAAATGATTATTGAAGTCAATACAGAAACTGTAGGAAAGCAAAAACAGGTCAAGAGACATTCAGATTCAGAAGATGGGACTCTTCCTACTCTCACGATTTAAGGTTTATAAAGCCAAGCTGTAGGGGTGAGGTAACATCTGAGTGACTGAGGACATCAGGGGAAGCAGGCTCAGATCCGGGTATAGCTGAACAAGAGGCTAAAGTAGCATTGTGTATGTTACCATTAAAACAGGAAACATTCATGTCCTAATGAGTTTTGAAGCTGAGGAAAGCAGCGTTTGGGAGAGCAGCTGGAGGGGAGTATCATGCATTTTTCTCGTGGTTCCTTAGGGGGCAGACTTAGGAAGAAATGAGTGGAATTCCAAATTCTAAAGCCCAGGGAAAGGGATTCAACCCAAATTTGGATATAATGTGGAGACTTTACTTTGGTAATTGGAAATTACAAGCTGAAAACATTCTGAATAAGAGTTGTGGTTATACATGGACATGGGGGAGTATGTGCTA
>RCUC01154020.1:0-30530 GCA_003697995.1 Taxidea taxus jeffersonii | reverse complement strand
AAACATGTCGGTGACATGCTTACATTCCTTCTGTCATACTGAGTCCTTATATGCAAGTGTACTTTCTTTTTTTTTTTTGTAAGATTTTATTTATTTATTTGTCAGAGAGAGAGAGAGAGCACAAACAGAGGGAGCAGCAGGCAGAGGGAAAAGCAGGTTCCCCACTGAGCAGGGAGCCCGAAGCGGGACTAGACCCTAGGACCCTGAGATCACGACCTGAGTCGAAGGCGGACACTTAACCAACTGAGCCACCCAGGAGCCCCTGCAGGTGTATTTTCCACCAACCACTGCTCTCCGTTTGAAGTGTCACCCGTGGCCAGTGACTGCCATGCTGGACAAGACAGAATGAGGATATCTTGTCTAACCACGTTTTTACAAGTCTGTTGCGCTGAATAGTATTTTATTGTAATATACCTTTTGTGCCACGACATTATCTTCTTGGCAATTAGAAGGTATGGATGTAGGGATTTTGTGATAAATCCCTATAAATTGTGATAAATGATGTGTAGGCATCATTTCAAGTCAAATCCAAGTATATTTTAGAAGGCATTTCTTATTCCTCGATGTCTTGATCAGGGGACCCTCAGGACATGAAGCGAGCATGACGGTTTTCCTCATTTGGTTTAAATAATGCAAGAGGAAGAAGTGAGGGATTGTTTGTGCACTAAATCCAATCTGCTGTTAACAAGACAGAGAGGTCAAAAAATACCTGAAATCGATCACAGTAGGAACAACAAACACTGAACACTCCCTAGAGGCCAGATGTCATGGTCATATAATCCTCAAAACACCAGCACGGAAGTACTATTAACGTGATTTTAAATTGGGGGGTGGGGGGCAGCTAGGACACGGAGAAATAAACATCTTGCTCTGGGTCACAGTGCTGGGAGCAGCAGCGAGCACCCAGCTCCCTTCCATCCAGGTGGACATGAGGGACCAGGCACCGGGCACACCTGCCATCCATCACGTCGGGGATCCTGCTGTGGCCACAAGGACGTCACCCTTCTACCGCCATTGCAGAAGGTCGTGCCCGTGGGAGGGATGGCTCTGGGTCCCCCTGTGCCTGCTGACAACTGTCCAGGTAAACACTGCAGTGGGAGAATTGAGAATCCAAGAAAAGAGGGAAGAAAATACACGCCCTAAAAATTACTTTCGTCTAAGCGCCGTGTGTCTCGACTAGTGTTGGAGAGCCAGCCCGGAAGCTGATGTCACACTCGAGCTCACATCCGTGGTGGGACCAGCGCGCGGTGCACTCTCCCCATCCCCGCACACGCCCACGCGGGCATCTCCCGGTGAACTTGGAAGAAGATTGCCACGATAAGAAAAAGAGCAGGTGAGGACGCGGGGAAGGAAGGAGCGAGCAAGGAGAGAAATGGGGGACAAACGGAAGAGGACATCCTCACAGGAACGCTGAGGTCTTGTGTGTGCCTTCTCCTCCCGGAGACGGAAGCTTAGCTCGGCCCCGTGCTCCCCTCTGCTGTCCGCAGTGCAGAATGCATGCGGCGTGTCCTGGGAGCGGGACAAAGCCACGCACACCCGGCCCCAGGACTTGCACACTCAGTCGCAGAAGGCGCCCAACTCTGACTGGAAGCTGGCCATTTTCAGAGAAGCAATTTTGGTGTCCCTCATGCGTCTCCTTTCTTTTTTTTTTTTTTTTTTAAATATTTTATTTATTCATTTGACAGAGAGAAGAGATCACAAGTAGGCAGAGAGGCAGGCAGAGACAGAGGGGGAAGCAGGCTCCCCGCCAAGCAGAGAGCCCGATGTGGGGCTCGATCCCAGGACCCTGGGATCATGACGTGAGCCGAAGGCAGAGGCCCTAAACCACTGAGCCACCCAGGTGCCCCATGCGTCTCCTTTCTTAATGGACAACTCTGCCCCACGATCTGGCCCCAAGTATTTAGGGCAGGATTCCATGACCAGGCACGTGGCAATATCCACGTGTTCCAGATCCTTCACTTTTCTCTTTTTTCCCTGGTGTTGAAGATGTTGGACATTTCATTGTTCTTACAAGACCTCTGCATTCGTAGAAAGTCTGGGAGAATGGGCAAAATCTCGGACTTAGCTTTTATCTTCTGAGAGAAAGCTGAAATGATCCTGGACGTCTGAGTCCTCGCCCGTGCTGGGGCTGAGCGACGCTCTACTCAGTCTCCCCATGAAGGACGGGCCGTGTGATCACCACATCCGCGACACAAATCTGATCGACCCAGATTTACACAGCCTGCGGGCCTGTGGGCCACAGGGAAGGCACTCTCGGGATAAGATAAAACATACTCGTACACAAGCAGTCCCTTGAGGAGAACATACCCACTTCTGATATTGTCTTCTTCTATAAAGGGGTGAGCCCTCCTCCACCAGCCCACCATCATGTTAACGGACACCTCCGGGAGCCACACGTCCCACAGTACAAATCTGCCTTGTGGCTTCGCACTCCCAGATCCCCAGGAAAATTAACCAGACTGGGTAATGGACAGACTTCTCTCTTCAGGTGATTACTGAGGACAGGACGGAGAAAAGAACCAATAAAGCAGTCCTACATTTAAAGCCCGTGCCAAGTCACTTGCAAACCTAAAGAGAATGAGTAGATGCCTGTATTGTATCAGACGAAGAAAAGACTGGATCCTGCCCAGCCCCACGTGCCCACTGGGTGATAGACACGCAGGGGGTCCCTCGTGTGCCCGCCTGGAACTGGGCACCATGGGCCCATGTGTGGGACAAAGCAGTCCATGGGAGTGTGCTGTCCCCGCTGGCGACGTCCAAGAGCAAGGTGGCTCCTGGTCCTGGCCAACCTCAGGGGAGGGCCAAGCCATCACAGCCACTCCTCATCTTCATAGATGCCCATCTTTGTGTGCTCCTGGGCGTGCCTGAGGGAAGAGAATGGCAAATGCAATTTCTGTGTCCCCTACCCAGAAATCCAAGTGGTGACGGGACAAGATGTGGCATCACCAGGACTCTGAGCATGCCCCTGGCCCTTCCGCGGTGGCCCCTGGTTTCCTGGCAAGGCTCCTCTGCTGTAGGAGGACGTCAGGTGAATTTTCAAATGTGAGTTAGGATTTTAAAGCTGAAAATTAAACAAACAGATATTAAAATGCAAGAATGTTTCTCAAGGGGCTCCGGGCCTTTGCCTGAGCCGAGCGCTGGAGAGCAGGTCCCTGAAGAGCAGGTCCCAGCTCTCTCCCGTCCTTAGACCCGCTCGAGGCCCACCATCTCCTGAGCAGATCAAAATTTCAATCGTCTTTGCAGACTTCCCAGGGCGGGATCCAACCAGACTTTTTTAGATTCCTCAGCCCTCTGCACCTGGGTCCTTCCCATCTCATCCCACAGCCTGGAAGCCACTGGGTTTTCCAGGGAGTGACTCGCAGTGCATTCAAGAAATGCTTTGTAGAAAGAACGCGTGGCATCCAGTCCTCTGATCGCCTATTTCATGAGTTTATCTAATATTTAGTGAGACTGTGGAATGTTCTACTGTTCAGTGAAACCACAACTTATTCAATATTTAAACTGTGAAATGATAAATTATCTAATATTTCGTTAAACTCTGAAATCATGAATGGCCCTCGCACTTAGCTAAGTGATAAAATTACATGAAATACAGAAGACACCGAAGTGGGGACAAGCCACCATGAAGCAACAGTTACCACGAGCGGTTCGAGCAGACGTAGGGGGCAGCCAGCCCCGTGCATGGAGCTCCCTGAGCCATGGACAAGGGCCAGAGGGGTGCTCGGTCTGTGAGCGGAATGTCCACTGCACTGTCTCCGAATGCCTCCCCCCCTCCCCGCTCCACAGGTCCTGCGGGGCATCGTGCAAACCTGGTCATTTTACCCCATGATTTCCATGACCTTACACACAGTAAGCATACAGGAAATAGCCACTTGAGTAAACAAATAATGCTAATAACACTGAACACTTCTCCTGCTTAATGGATGAAAGGTCAGATAGAGGCTCTCTTTGCAAGGCTAGGAAGAGGATGGAGACAAGTTTATCATTTTGTGTGTCTTGTGTCCACTGATTTTGTGAGGATTCCAAAAAATAGGAGACTTGGACTTCCTCTAAAAAAAAAAAAATAACCAATAAGTTTTCCAAATCCAGAAAGCAGAAATTATAGAACAGCCTGTGTTGGCTGATCATTTCCAGGCCTGTGATTGCCCTGAAGTTGTAAGTGAGGAGAGTTACCTTCTACTCAGGACACTGCATTTTGTCCAAGTTACACCCTATGTTGACACGCTCTTATGATCAAGACGGTTTTCAAATAGCTGAGAACTCAGTTGAAGAAATAAAAGACTCAGAGAGACATATAATGAACTTTAAGTTTTGCACAATCATCATAGAAATCATAACCCCCATTACTTTTTAAATCAATGTGGGAATAAGGATGAGAGATTTTAATCCTAGGACTTTATTATTTATTGCTGGATAATCTCAGTGTCTCTCCTGATGTCAGGACGCAAGCCCCTCGGTGATGCTTGTATTATGGTACTTAGGTAGGAAATGAGGGGATTTAGTTTGATTGTTTGCCTTTCCATCAGAACGATGCGTGTGGATGTCTGAACGGGATCCGCTTCAGACGGAATGAGGGACAGGTTCTCGCCATCGGGCGGGGGCCCATGGAGCCCGCGGTGGAGCTGAGGGGACCACTCTCCTGGTGATTCCCACACCAGACTTCCTGATCCAGGGCCTCAGCCCCCACCTGTGGGCTCCCCTTGGCTCTGCTCTTGGGTCTCCTCGGGATTTCCAGAGCAGGTGTGGGAAGCAAACCAAGAATGCCGTGCCCTTGTCCTGTCCTGCCATAGGATGAGACCGAGCCAGCAAAGGGACAGCTTGATTTTTTCAATAAGAAAGAAGCGGTTTTGTGGTTGGAACTAGAGGGTATTGTGCTAAGCAAAAAAGTCAATCAGAGAAAGACAATTATCATGCGATCGCACTCGTACGTGGAATTTAAGAAACAAAACACAGGATCAGAGGGGAAGGGAGGAAAAAATAAAACAGGATGAAATCGGAGAGAGAGACAAACCCTAAGAGACTCTCAATCCTAGGAAGCCAACTGAGGGTTGCTGCAGGGGAGGTGGGGGGAGGACGGGGTAACCGGGTGATGGGCACGAAGGAGGGTCGTGATGGAATGAGTAATGGGTGTTTATGTAACTGATGCATCACTGACCTCTAACCCTGAGACTAATAATACACTATATGTTAACTGATTTTAAATTTTAAACATTAAAAAAAAAAAGAAAGAAGCTGTGCGAAATCAGTCTGACCTTCTAGACAAACACTGAGCATCTCCCTCCCGTTGCCGTGCTCCCCTCCGTGGGGAATCGGTGCTGTCACACTCACCAGAGGTATAACCAGTAGGAACCATTACAGTCAAAACCTCTGTGCCGTCATTCACCATCGCTGGGGCCGCCCCCCGTACCTGAGGTCGGCACGCGGGAAACGCGTGGGTTTTTATGGGAATCCCTGCCGACATGAATCTGGCTTTTTAAACGTGGACAAAGAACTGGTTGAAGGTGTTCAAATATTTCCAGGGTCTCTTAAGGCGCATTGAGATTTGATCAACAGCAACCTTGGAACATAGTAACACCCCCAGACCTTTGGGCTTAGACAGTTTGTCCCACTGCTGAAGCCCCCAGAACACCGTCACCGTGGTCATGGCGTGGGTCTCCCTCCAACCTCTCCACAGGCCCCCACTCTCCCCTGACTTTATCTTCTCCTTCCTGGTGTGCTGCGATTGATGGCCTCTGGCCAAGCCCACCGGCGCTCTCCACAGTAAATCCCCAGGTGTTGGAAGACATAGAGTTGGTTGAGCAGGAGTTAAGCTTTTCCATTTGCTGGAAGATTCTCCTCTCCATCAGTTCCTCGGGTCCTTCTGTGAGAGATGCGCCCATGGGTGCAAGTCTGCTTCCTTCTGCCCATGCTCTGGTGTCTTCCTCCCTCCTTGTGTCCTCCTCCATTCCCAGCTTCCAGAATAGGACTCCAGAGTACGGGGTGCAAGGTGAGGGGATTAGCGGGTGTGGCTCCTTTCCATGGACGGAGCCACAGGAGGGAGCAGAGGAGGGCCCCGGGCAGGGAGAAGAAGGCTTCCCTGGGGCTACTCCCTGCCTCCTGCCAGCCCAGCCCCTGCCTTCACTCCTGGCTCCCACCCTCCCTCCTTCTCATGATGCTTTCTGCTGTGTTTTGGCTGGTTGAGCTCTGGGTTCCTCTCTTCTGGCTGCAGGGCAGGCTCTCTTTCCAGCAGAAGGCACATTCCAGGCCAAGGGCCTCCCACCCCCTCGCTCAGCAGATATTACCTTTGGCATCAAAAATGCATATTATTCTGTGAAACCGGTGGCCATTCATCTTAGGCTCCATGTTAGATTGTAAGCAAGTGCGGGAAAAGCAGTCTTGGAGGATGCCGGGTGTCAGGTCTTCAGTTCCTCCTTCCCAGCGCTTGTGATGAACACTCTGGCCAAGGAGGGGCCCTTCCCGTGTGTTCCCAACACCCACACCTGCCCGCCAGGAACACACCAATGGTCCATGTGTGCCCCACTTCTGGCCAGTAGTCACACCCCTCGTTCTCTGGACCCAGTGCCTGGCCCAAAAAGGACAACAGACCCACGGGGTACCAGCAAAACCCATCCCTGCCCAGCCATATTGGAAGGTCAGGGTGGACACCTCTCTACGGGCCCCAAGCCTTACCCTGCCCTCTTCTTCCCACCAGGCGGAGAGCAGAGCAACAGAGACAATGAAGCAGACCAGGACACTGGCCTCAGGTCCAGCCCAGCTGCCTCAGCAACACCCTAGCCTTCCCAGCAGTGGGAGCCAAAAACCAAACCACCCAATGACAAAGCTTCAGGGATCGGCTTAGGCGGTGTTTCTGTGACGTTCCATGTGAAGCCTTTACTGGTATAGGATCAGAGGCTTCTCCACCCTCCACACCAGCGAGAGTCCTCCCTGGTGCTTTTTGGATGGTGACGGCCCCACGGTTTCACATAACTGCACAGCAAGGACAGGTAAAACCAACCTCACGTATCACATCCCCTCTCTCATTGCTCTAGAATGAAATACGCGGGAGGATTTCAAGCTGCATCGTGGAGGACTGCTAACAGCTTGTTAAATATTTTAAATATCTCGACATATGTGATTAGCTCGCTTGCTCTAAATACTAAGTGCACAACCCAAGAAACAGTATGCATAAGGGTTTTTTCCAAAATTTTGAAATTTTTTTCAAATTTCAAAAGCTGTGATTTCATCTTTTTTTTTTTAAGATTTTATTTATTTCTTTGACAGAGAGAGATCACAAGTAGGCAGAGAGGCAGGCAGAGAGAGAGGGGGGAAGCAGGCTCCCTAAGAGCAGAGAACCGGATGTGGGGCTCGATCCCAGGACCCTGGGATCATGACCTGAGCCGAAGGCAGAGGCTTTAACCCACTGAGCCACCCAGGCGCCCCTCAAGTCATCTTTTAAAAAAAAAAAAAGCCTACACGTATCATGAACGCTTATTTTTTTAGAGTGCCCTTTTGTAATACCACTACTAAAATGGCTACCACAAACACTCCTTGGGACACGTAGATACGGATACAGAGTCACAGTATGAGAAAAATGTCTGTCCCTGTACGCCTATTGGATACACAAAGAGACAGAGAATGTGGTGGAGACATAAATCTCTATAAAGAGGGTATGTTTCGATGGTTTTCATTACGATGAGCATTTATCACAAGGAAAACACATACACTCACCACAGCATCAAGCATAAGAGTGAGTGGGCTCTCAGTAGTTTCCTAATCAACTCACTGAGACACAAGTCAGCCAAAACCCGTCCCTGTCCGGAGGCAAATCCTTTCCACACTTTCCCACAAGCTGGAAGAAAGCAGTTAGGTATTTCTCTCCACAAGCTCTCTGATTTCCCAGAAGAAATCAGAAGCCATGGTGGAAAGGAATCTCATTCTGGAAATTACATTTAAGAAAACACTGAGGTTTCTTTGGTGCCCCTAGTCCTCTGCTTGGGGGGAGGCAGCAGTCCCACCATAAAGTGTGCTCACTGTAGCCTGTGATTCGCAGCTGTTGCCTTGAGGGATGATAAAGGATGACTCAGGTGCCCCACAGGCACGCTTTAGAGAACCGAAGTGTCCATCGGTAGATCTGCCGTCTGCACGTGAGACTTTCTTTGCAGGGCTTCCCTGCTCCCCATGGCAGGGGGGTGTCTGGGTTCCAGAGACATAGGACTGATGTTGGTTCTCCACCCCACCCCGAGTTCATCCACCACGACGGGAAGTTGATGGACTTGGCGGTTTACCCACTGCCAAAGACACCCCCTTGGACATGATGAATCTCTTGAGTAGATTTCAGTACCAAACAGGGACTAATCTCATTAACGGCATGAAGCACCGTCAGGATGCCCACAGTGGAGGTCAGAAATGTTGGGAGCACTGCCCCCGGCCATCCTTCCTGGGTTCTGGGGGTGTCCAGGTAACAGCTCTTCCCAGACTCTAACCGTGCTGTCTCCCTGCATCCCATATGCACCAAAATGAACAAACAAATAAAAACCTGAAATCTTGGCACTGTTCCCATTAAAACTAGTGTTTCTGAGTACAAGGACAGTGAAAAATTGCTTTTAAGCCAAGTCAGGCCAATTTTACAGTTGGATCAACGTGGGGTAGTAACATCGGTAAAATCGGGTCAGTGGGAGAGGGGACAGGGGTGACTGCCAGGAAAGACATTTCCCAAACAAGCTGAAAGTGGATTGTTGCTATGTGCCCTATACCTCCTTCCCATAATACCATACTATTCATCCATTTCAAGTATATAATTCTGTGGTTTTCAGTATACTCACAGATACTTGCAACAATCACAACAGTCAATTGTAGAACATTTTTGTTGCCCCAAAAAGAAACCCCATAGCATTTGGCGATTACTTGGTCCTCCCTGCTCTTCTCCCAAGTCCTGGCCACCAGTAATCTATTTGCTGTCCCTGTAGATCTGGATGCTCTGGACATTTGACAACAGTGGAATTTGTGTATGTGGCCTTTGTGCTTGACGTCTTTCACCAAGCATGATGTTCTCAAGGTCCATCCATGTGTGGCACATTATCTGGGCTTCATTCCTTTTTATGGCAGAATGATATTCTATGGCATGGAATTAGCACATTTTTTTCATCCATTTGTCTAATGATGGACATTTGGGTTGTTTCCACTTTCTGGGGTATTAGGTATAATGTTGTGATGAGCATTCATGTTCAAGTTCCTATGAGGATACATGTTTTTATTTCTCTTGGGTAGATACCTAGGAGCGGAGTTGCTGGGTCAAATGTTAACAACACTGAAATGTTTGAAGAACTGCCAGATGGCTTTCAAAATGGCTTTACCATTTTATATTTCCGCCATTAATGTACGAAGGCTCCCATTCCACCATGTGCTCCCCAAGATGTGTTATCTGACTTTTTGATTCTAGTCATTTGAGAGGGTCTGACATGGTATGTCACTGAGCTTTGGATTCACTTTTTTGAGATGACTAATAATGTTGAGAATCCTTTCTTGACTTTATTGGCTCTTTGTATCTTTTCTATGGAGATATCTCTGTTCAGACCTTTTGCCCATTTTTAAGTTGGGTATTTGTCTTTTTATTATTGAATTGTAAATGTTCTTTATGTATTCTAGATACAAGTTCCTTATCAGATAGATGATTTGCAAATGCTTTCTCCCATTCTGAGACTTGTGTTTTCATTTTCTTGACAGTGATTTTTGAAGCACAAATGTTTTTATATTGTATTTATTTGTATTTATTTTGAAGCACAAGTGTTTGCTTGTTCTTTTTTTAAAAAGATTTTATTTATTTATTTAATTGAGAGAGAGAGAGTGCATGGCAGAGAGGCAGAGAGACTCTGAAGCAGGCTCCACACCCAGCATAGAGACCAATTCAGGGCTCATTGTCACAATTCCAAGATCACAACCTGAGTCAAAACCAAGAGTCAGATGCTTAACCGACTGAGCCACCCAGGTACCTCAGTATTGAACTGTCTTGATGGTCATTGCTTTTTAATAAACTTTCAAACCAAGAAATGTGACTCCTCCTACTTTGTTCTTCTTTTTCAGGATTGTCTTGGCTATTCTGGGTCCCTTGCAATCCCATGTGAATTTTAGAGCCAACTTGTCTATTTCTACAGAGATGAAAGTTGGGATTCTAAATGCATTGGTGTTGAATCCATAGATCATTTGGGGGCATCTTGCCATCCTAACAGTGTGAAGTCTCCCAATCCATGAACATGAGATCTTTTCCCACTTATTTTGATTTTCTTAAATTTTTTTAGCAATGTTCTGTAGTTTTTGAACCATACACTTTGCATTGTTTTTTGTTAAATTTGCCCCTAAATATTTTATTCTTTTTGATGCTATTGTGTTTAAAATATCACTTCCAGATCATTTACTGCCAGTGTTTACATACACAAATGATTTTTAATTATTGATCTGTGTCCTGCAACCTTGCTCCCCTCATTTATTACTTCTAATAATTATTTAGTGAATTCCTCAGGATGTTCTGTATACAAATCATTGATTTTTATTATTTTCTGTATTGAATAAGCTTCTCTGCTGTATATACAGTTGGCCAGGCACAGTGATAAGCTCTCTACAAACATGAACTCAGTTAATCCTGCAGCAGACCCTGGGGCAAGGGGTGATTTCTATCCTCCCTTCACAGGTTGAGGAAGCTCCCTTCCATCCTCTGCCCATCGGAGATCAGGGTGTGCAACCATGAAGTTGATTTCCAGCTCATCCTCTGTGGTTCTGGGATCACTCCACAGATCTTTCTTTACACAGCCTCTCTGCCCCCCTTTCCCCAGCTTCCTGCCTCTCTCCACTGGATGTCTCTCTCTGGCCCCACAGGATTTATCCTGCTCCGGGACAACAAGCCCCTGCATAGCTAGGAACCCTCAGTTTTCTGGGAGTCACCTTGACACCACATTTCCCTCAAAGGCCAGTGGTCTATGTAAAGAGGCAAACACACACAGTGGAAGCTTAGCCTATTCAGCTGTGCCACGTGCCCGGGTTCGAGACCCCAGTGTGCCCTGACATCACTGTGCTATCGCAGGTAGGGCTTGTCCTTTCCAACGGAGGTGCACAGAGAGCCCTAAATGAGTAAAGGAGGTGGGGTCCTTCCCTCCATGTAGTCACAGCGACCCCGAGTCCCCAGCCCCTCGGTCCTGGTAGAGGATGGTGGTGACCGGTACGGGAACAGCCCGGTGCGTGGTCCCCAGAGCACCTGCACGGCCGTCCTGTGTGCAGCCCGCACCGTCTGCTGCAGCAAGCCCACGGCCACGGGCCCGCAAGGCTGCTTCCAGGTCCACTCCTCACGCTGCTTGTCACGTTTGCCGTCCTGGAAAAAGGGAAGGTGTGTCCTTAAGACAAAAGGGTCTGCGGCCGGTTCCCGGGATAGGTGTTCTTCTGTGGTGTGCTGGCCGGAGGGCACACCGCACGCTATCAGCTCCGGCACCTGCCGCTTTCTGTTGTCGCTCTTGCCCTTCATGCCCAGACAGGACCCGAGGTCCGGCTGCAGGTGCAAAGCGCCGGCGCGCCCTCTGGTGGCCGCTCGCCTCCCTGCAGGTCTGCCGTCCGCGCACGTCAGGGAGAGACCGGCCCGCAGACCCGCCCCCACTGGCCTTTTTCGCAGACCACACTTGGCCCCAGGGTAATCCACTGTAGCGCATAATTCTTTAGGCTCCACGGCGCCTGCTCCCGAGGTGACTTGCAATAAAATGATTTGAGGGGCCGCTGTCCTCCTCTCAGAGTGCCGGCCGTTGAGGACTAAAGGGCAGCGTGGGCATTCGGCAAAACTTGAGAAAGCTGCGGTGGACCCTTCCGTGGGTCATAACCAGCGATGCTGTGCCGGGGCCTCACGCAGGCTGAACCCCTGTGCTCACGTGCACGGGGCTGGGAGTCGAGAGGCAACACAGGTGTGTCTGGGGTGGCCACACTCAGATGCCCTTTGGACCCCTGCCGTCACGGCCTCCTGTGTCACGGAGCTCTGGGAGGTGGGCACTGTCGTGCTCCCCGGCACGGACGGGCTGGGGCCAGCGGGGGCCGTGGCTGCGCTCCAGCCCAGGCAGCCATCTGCGGGCCCCTGTCCCAGCCGCTCGAATAATCCAGCCCCCCACACGGCAAGGACACACGGGAAGGTCGGCCGGGGCAGCCGGAGGCCACACTCACGCAGGACGGCGTGCTTCATCCGAGTCCACCGATCTAATGAGGGGCACGGCGAAAAGCCTCTGTACAGTTACGCACACAAGGGGTATTCCAGACGCGTGGTGGAAACCCACCCCTCAAGGTGGTGCTGGCAAGAGATGGGGTTTCTGGGAGGGGCTGAGCTCATGAGTGGGCAGCCCCCGCGATGGGATTAGTGTCCTTAGAACAGACCCCCCGGGAGCCCCTTGCCCCACACCACGTGAGGACACGGCGAGAAGAAGCCACCTGTGAACCGGGAGGCGAGGTGTCACCGGCCGCCCGATCTGCCGCCGCCTGGATCCTGGCCGCGCAGCCCCAGGGCTCAGAATAGCGTCTGTTGTCTAGCACCACCTGCACGGATTAACACGGCAGGTCGTGCAGCAGAACGGGCCTTACAAGCTTTGGACTAGTTGGGAGCGCGGCACAGCTCAGGGAGCTGAGCGCTCCCCCATCTGCTCTGGTCACCTTCCAAGCACGGTGACGCGACGGCTCCTCACTCTGTGCGTCCTGCTGCGGTAGGAGCCCCTCGCTTGTCGCAGCTGATCTGCAGCAGGCGGGAGGGGGGCGCGAGCTGGAGCATGCTCATTCCTGTGTCCTGGTGGCCGGGGGGCTTGTCTGCGGATCTGAGTGTAGGATTGCACACAAAGTAACAACATGCTGTAAAACTTAGGGAGCAAAACAATAATGTTGTACCAGCATCCAGGGACCAGGAAACTAATTAGAGACTCGAGTCCTGGGCCAGGCCCCAGCCCTCGGAGAGGGAGCGTCTGGGGTAGGGGCGTGGGACCGTGCCCCCTCCAGCGATGCTGGACCCCGGAACGCTTGAGGACGGCTCGGACACAGGAGCACGAGGAAGCAGGGGCCTGTCATCACCACCACATCAGTAGGGACCCCAGGGCACAGGTGGGAACGACCCACCCAGCCCTGAGGACGGATTCTGGGAGGCCAGCTAGGAGGAGAGGCCCTCCAGGACATTTTAATAGCGGGGCCTGGGGACCTCAGCTAAGGCTTCTCGGCAGCGCGGGTCCCCGCGGAGCCTGAAGCTCGAGGCGCTCCTCCAACCTCCTTATCCATCATTGTTGCCCCTTTCAGTTGGCAACGGAGCGTTACCTCCGTTTACCCTTTATGCCGTGATCCTCCTCGGTTCTCTCCCGCGGGGCCTCTGTCCATCCCCGAGCACAGTCTTCCCATCGGTGGGACTACTCCTGGCCTCCTCCTCCTCCTCCTCCTCCGGCCCTTCCCTCACTGGAGCCACGTCCGGCCTATTTCCCTGCTGACTTTCCCACTTCATTCCGGGAAACATTTTTAGCTGCATAGCGGGGGCTCCTAGCAGTCCCTGACTATCTGGGGGTGGGTGTTTCCCTTTATAAAAGCGACCCGGGGGGGGGCGTCTGGGTGGCTCAGTGGGTTAAAGCCTCTGCCTTCGGCTCAGGTCATGATCCCGGGGTCCTGGGATCGAGCCCCACATCAGGCTCTCTGCTCAGCAGGGAGCCTGCTTCCCTCCCTCTCTCTCTGCCTGCCTCTCTGTCTGCTTGTGATCTCTGTCTGTCAAATAAATAAATAAAATCTTTAAAAAAAAAAAAAGCGACCCAGGGTGTGCAGCGGGGCACCCGGCGGTCCAGAAGGAGCAGCACGTGCCCAGCCTCCCTCGCAGGCCTCCTGGAGTAGAACATGTTTCCTTAACGCCAGCTAAGCAACTGCGGCCCAGCTTCGTCCGGTGATCCTCCCGGTTTCTCCCTTCCCGGCCGATGTGTTTCATGGCGTTGCACACAGAACCGCATGAACGAGAACATTCTCCGTACGTACAAATCTGGTGCCGTCCTACCGAGATCCTAAACTTAGTCTTAAGTGGGCATGAAGAAGCAGAGACCCGTATGGCCCCGTTCTCTCAGGGGCTGTGCGATCCGCCCGAACGATTCTCCTGAGAGCCGCGGGTGCGGGGCCGGGAGCAAGAACAGGGGGTTTGTGCCCGTTCCGGAGGGGTGTGGTTCACTCCGGCCGGACCCCCGGCCAGTGCACCTGTGCCCGCCCGCGAAGGCCGGCGCTCGCCAGCAGCACGCTGGCTCGGACTGGAAAGGAGCTGTGCGCGGGAGCACGCCCTGGAGCTTGTTTACGACAGCCAAGACGTGGAAGCAACTTCATGTCCTTCCACAGACACAGTAAAGACCAGAATCGGGCAAGAACACGTGGGAGGTTATTCTAGGGCACTCCACGGGTACCCACTGTGTGTGCACGAATTCACCCCGACACCTTTCAGGGGACGTCCAGCTCAGACGGGGGCACACGTGGTCCTAGGAAGCAGGTGCGCAGGCCTGGGCTCTTGCAGGAGGCGACTCACCGAGCAGGTGGCAAGAGGGACCCGCCCGCTGGCAGCCAATGCCTCGCCTGGCTCCTGCCACCCGCGGGGAGTCAAGGCGGGAAGGGTGTGCCGACACAGGCAGTGCCTCCGGGGCTCGGTGAGTGTGGGAATGTGGAGACAACTGTCTAGCGGGACCCTGCCTCCTTCAGACTGACGGCCAGCTTTCCTGGAAACCAGGCCCCGGGCCTGACTGGGAGAGAAACAGAGACGCTGCCCTTCCTGCTCTGGCAAGACCGCTCTCTGCAAGTAAGACCCGGACAGGGAGCCCTGAGTGGGGGTGTCCACGGACCCGAGGACCCCGACCCCAGCCAGGCCTGCACTCCCGGGCCCGGATGCCAGAGAGGACAAGCCCGCACCACCCAGGGGCAGGGGCAGACCCTCCGAAAGGCGACGGCCCCAAGGTGCTGCGAGCCCAGGGGGTCCCTGCCCTGCTGCCCCACTGCTCTGGGACAGGGAGCTCCATCCTGGCCCACCAGTGGGGCCAGCGCGGACCCCGTGGGAAGGGGCTGGTGCAGCAAGGCGGCCACAGGTCTGGTCTTGTCCGAGGGCTGGCAGGTGCCCAGGGATGGACGCGCGGCTGCCCATCTGGAGCCTTCTGTGGGGCAGGCCAGGGCAGGGTGGAGGGAAACGCACACATGGGTTCAAAGGTAAAAACCTCCTCATCTGCTGTCCCTGAGCAAAGAAGGGAGCAGGGGGAGGCTGCGCAGAGGGCAGCTGCAGGGATGGAGGCTCTCCCCCTGGGAGCAGACCCGCCAGGCACCCCCTCCCAAAGCTGCAGAATAAGTCTGGGCTCTCTCTGCCCCTACAGTGTTCCTGCGGCCCCCCTGGTGACAGGGAGCAGCCCCCGGGTCTCCTTTTGCCCTCAGCCTTGCCCTCCCGATCCAGGAAGGACTGGTCTTCCCTGCGCACCTGCCGCCAGGAAGGGTGCGGAGAACACGGGGCCGGTCCTGATGCGCGCTCCCCACGTCTCCCCCCCGGGCCAGGTAGTCATCCCTGCCCCTTCCCGCCAGCCTTGTCCCCTCCCGACCTGTCCCCCTCCCTCTCTCTCCTTTCTCCCACTCCCGACCTTCCCACTGAAGCCCTGCGTCCCCAGTCTCTTCCCCTCCCCATGGCCACCCCTAAGGCCAGCCTGTCCGGCTCGCGCTCCCGGGGAAGCCCCCAAAGTCACAGCCGTCACCGCCACCCTCCCTTTACACGGAGGAGGAGGGGAGGCATTCGCTGACCCGAGGCCCAGCTGCAGGAGGACTGAGCACCGACAACGCTTTTTAGGTGAAAAAGGCGCATATGGCTCTCCAGCATGACAGCGAGATCTGGGGGGAAGGCAGAGAGTCCGCTCGTCAAAAATGATCTGTTTGCAGTCACCCGGACTCATCACTGATGACGATTCTGCCACAGGCGAAGCGCGTGGATTCGGACACGACCTTCACTGATGGCTACTCAGACGAACAGGCCTTCTCTTGAGCGATGGCCAAATAGTCAAGCCGACTTCTCATTAACTCTTTGAAATCCGACGTTCGGGTCCTTCGTTGATCACTGTACAAACCGCCATTAACCCACTGTAAGAGCAGCGCCCCCCCCCCCGCCCATCAAGGACACGGTCACGGGCATGTACGGGGACCTGCCACACAATAGAACATAGCCCACCCCGGGTGGCTCTGCCGGAGTATGGGACAGCCCAGGAATCCGAAGCAAAGTTGATTCCGTACGTAGCCTGAGCCGCTCGATACGGACAGATGTCTCCGCATCCCAGGTCTCCTCCTCCATGCAGTCTGCGGGCAGAGAGGCCAGAGACTCACTCAGAGCTGTGCACCCTGAGAGCAAGGTTTAAACAGCGGTATCCACACCTCTTAAGAATTTAGCTCATCTTAATAACTATCAGACCCGTTACTGCACATTCTCACAAGCTCGATTTTGTTACTAGTTTTCTACAATCCAGGATCTCTCCCCCCAACTCACCTGGAACAAACAGATTCGGACCTGCTCCCTGGCCGGTCCTCTTCTCTCAGGTCCTCGCCCACTTGGGGACGCCCTGCTCCCTCAGACCTTCCCTGATGGCAACCGCCACCCTCAGTGCTGGGGCCCCACGGCTCACCACACCGGCCCCTGTCCTTGGCTGTGTCCCCGATCTTCGAGTGTCTTTGCCTCATCTCCGAAGCCGTTCTGGATCCCTTGAGGCGGAGACGGGGTCTGCAGAACGCGCATCCCTCCCTGTTCACGGACCTCGGTACTCCTCACCGGCTTTGCTGCTGATAAGGGTTAGCCCGGGGCGTGAGGGGCCGAGGGGCAGATGCCGATTTTAGGGATGGGAAGTAGGAGCAGGAACTCAGAATGATCACGAAGGTCGCACGGGGTCGTCGGCTTGCCCTGCGTCATGCAGACGAGCCCCTGAGTGGCTGCGCGCATGTTTCAGCGGGGAAGGTCACACTCGCCTCGCCTCCCCACTGCCTCCCTGCGCGCACATCCGTGCAGGTGCGTGCTTCTTCCTGCTCCTGACCGACGCGGTGCGGGCTGCTGGCCAGAGTGAATCTAGGATGCGTCCCTTTCTTCAGTGTAACCTTCTGGGTGCCAGGCCAGTTGGGTACATTTGCTTTTGGTTTGTTGCAAGTAACAAAGCGCCTGCTGGGGGACGCGCAACCAAGAAGGACGTGGAACTCTCCCAGAGACGAGGGGCTCGGAGGCGAGGCTTTTCCAGAAGGGTCCGCTCTGGGTCGGTTTCTCAGGGAGGCGCTGGGCTCCCGGCTCAAGGTCACAAAGAGCAAACGTGGCTGCGGACATCACGTCCGCACACTGCGAGCTCCCCTTTCCACAGAAGAAACCTTTCCCCGCACACTGCCCACGGGGACCCTTGGCCACAGTGCGGTGATTTACCCAACCCCAAACAGGCCCAGCAAAGGCGGCAGAGCGAGCGTGAGCAGTTTAGACTCGTCGCAGCCCCGTCCCCAGGACTGCGGGGGCCGGGGGGCTCGTTTTCGTCAGACACAGTCACCCCTCCTCACACCCGAGCACAGCCAGGGTCCTGACAGAAGGAAAGGGGCTGTGAGGCGCAGCCACAACACCTGTCCGGGGTCCCCCAACCCAGAAGACGTTCCCATGACCTTTGTTCAGGGGCGTCAACACCTGGAAGATGCTAAGGGCTGGGGACTCGTCGTCCGCCGTTGGAAAGGACTAGAAAGGAGGCAGTTCCGTCCCGGCCACAGAACGCAGCGGAGCTCCCGGAACTCGCGAGCCTCGGCCCCGTGACTGCAGCTGAACACGCCCCGGGGGGAGAGTCTTCGTCTTCTCCCAGCTGAGGATCCAGAAAGAAGCCGCGAGCTACTCCGTGTTGCAGAGCGCGTTCGGGTTTCGAAGGAATCCCTTACCTCTTGGGGTCCCAGGGGCCGCCGTGTTTGTGTTCATGCAGAGTGAGCATCCCACCATCTGCCTCGGCCCAGACTCCCAGGGGACGACGCCGCAGTGGGCGTCAACCCACCGCGCGGCGACTGTCCCCGCAGCCATGCCTCGAGCTTCATGTCGGGACGTTCGGACGCTGAAATCTGAAGCTTCCGGGCTCGTCACCTCACACCGCGCACAGCTGTCCGGAGCAGCGTCCTCAGTGGTCCTCGCCAACGAGACACAACCGCCGGGACTTCTGCCCCCCAAGCCTCAAGCGACACAGAGGGACACTAAGTATCTGTCGCACAACGCCCAAAACAGACGGACGCGCTCCAGTCACACACCAGTGCCAGGTCCGGCGAGGCTGTTCCCTACAAGGTCCCAAGTCACTGCCTCTGTGTCCCGGGGGGAGTGTCTGACCTCTAGACCCAAAATGCCAAGCCCACGTGGGGTCCAGCTGTGTTCTGGTCACTCAAAGCCCCAGCATGCAGTGCAGAACTGAACTTCATGTGAATTTTGTAAACCTCCAGAAGAACGAGTTTGTTATTTTTAAAGATCTTATTTATTTATTTGTCAGAGAGAGAGCACAAGCCGGGGGAGCGCAGGCAGAGGGAGAAGCAGACTCCCACTGGACAAGGAGCCTGATGCGGGGCTCGATCCCAAGACCCTGGGATCAGACCCGCTTAACTGAGTGAATCACCCAGGTGCCCCTGAAAGAATGAATTTTCTGTCTTCAAGACTAATCCACCCAGAAGTGACTTCGAAAGGACATTCAATAATTCATTCCCAAATATAAGTTTTACTCTATCAAGGGCTGAGCACCGGGTTATGCAAGAGTGATGAGAGACACCTCGCTGCTGCTGTCCGGGCAGGTGCATCGTCAGCCCAGGGCTGAAGCTCATTGCCCGAATCCCTGAGACTGACACCCTGAACTCCCTCCTGACACCCTGATGAAGGAAGCCAACTGCTTTTCAGTGACCACACACTCATCTTTGATCTGGGATATTTAGACTTCCTGGAAAGTGTCCTAGATAAACACTTGTAATACTAGCAGAGATGATTATCTAAGAAATTGAGCAATTGTCTTGTGCAATCGTTTTATAAGGAAACGGTACTTGTTTTTGGGAACTGAAAGTATGATGTTGGCATAACCTTAAAAAAAATTACAAAAACATAAAACCAGGACGAGAAAGCTAAGATTGGAAGAAGTGTTGCTCATCTCTTACTGTTGTGGCAAGACATCTGTAACGCAACATTTGCCATTCGGGCCATTTTAAGGAGTACAATTCCATGGCATTAAGCACACCCACGGGTTGTACGACTTCCAGAACTTTCTCTTCGCCCCACACTGAAACTCTGTCCCCAGAATACACTAACTCCGCACCCCCGCACCCCCGGCCCAGCCCCTGACACCCCTGTTCTACGTTGTGTCCATTATTTGATCCTCTAGGGACACCGATACGTGGATCAGACACCATTTGTCCTCCGGTGACCAGCTGATTTCACCGAGCACAGCGTCCTCCAGGTTCGTCCCCGTTGTAGCAGGTGTCCGGTTTCCTTCCCATTTGGGGGCTGAGTCACGTTTGTTGTATGGGCACACGGCACCGTCTATCGATAACTGCTCGGGTTGGCTTTAAATGTTACTGGGGATCCTGTTCCTACGAATACAGGTGAGGAGGCTCCGCTCGAGTCTCTGCCTTCGGCCCCTTGCACCTGCGCGGAGAAGCGGCGTGCTGGGGTGGAAACACTCCGTCATTCTGTCTTCCTGGCCGCTCCGTTCTGAGATCCCACCCGCGGACCACGAGAGCGCCGATTGCTCCACGTCCTCCCCAACACTTGCTATGGGGCGGGGGGGTTCTTTGTCTTTCGTAGTAGGCATCTTACCGAGTGAGGGGACAGCCCGTCCAGTTCTGATTTGCATCCCCTGATAACGAGTGCTGCCCGGCGTCTTTCCGTGGGCTCACTGGACACGTGTGTGTCTTTTTCATCTTGAGATGATCAGGTTATTCCAGATTATCCGGATGGGCTCAGTGTGATCACAAGGACCCTTAGAGGAGAGGGGTCAAGGACGGGAGAGGAAGCTGCACTCCCAGCTTTCAAGATGCAGAAAGCAGGGGGCTTCTAGAAGCCAGAAGAGAGAAGGAAACGCTTCCTCCCCAGAGCTGGAGGAAGGTTCCAGCCTGCCACACCTTCATCTGATCCCGATGAACCACCGTGAACTTCTGACGCCCCCAGGGACTACAGGACATTGCGTTCCTGGGGATTTTTCCACATGTGGGCGTATGTTGAATTGTGAGCTCATCTTCAGTGGCCTTGGCGATAAGGCCATGTGGTCTGGAGTGCGGGAATGTCTTTTCCACGGAGGTTTTGTGTGTACTGCTGGCGGGCATCGTGGAGACGATTTCCGAGCGTCATAGTCACTGACTTCTCGGGGTCTGTACCTTTCAGATCCGAGTCCGCACAAGAAGTAAAGTTCATATTGGATTGCTCAGGGGAGACGTTACTGCCCTGGAAGGACTCCATCAGGGACCGCCGCCCCCGGCCCCGCCGCTCCGCGGGCTTCCTGGTTTGCGCTCCACCTCGTGCACCGAGGGACAGACCCTTGAAGGCTCCAGGCTCCCTGCAGGATTCTCACCCCCTCCACCTCCCTGCCTGAGGCTGCAGGCACTTAAAAACCAAGGTGTCTGGGGTGCGTGGGGGGCTCAGTGGGTTAAAGCCTCTGCCTTGGGCTCAGGTCATGATCTCAGGGTCCTGGGATCGAGCCCCGCATCCGGCTCTCTGCTCAGCGGGGAGCCTGCATCTCCCTCTCTCTCTGCCTGCTTGTGATCTCTCTCTGTCAAATAAATAAATAAAATCTTTAACAACAACAACAACAAAAAGCCAAGGTGTCTGGTGGTCAAAACCCTGAATTCATTCCCTCACCAAAACAGTATCTGCTCATGCACTTATCGCGCTGATTTTCACTCTCTTTGTCTCACACGCCTCTGGGGAGTTTCCTTTCTTTCTTGAGAACTTAGCCATGAATTTACATTCCCCCCCTGTACTGAATCCAGCATTTCCAAATGTTTGTAGTAGAAAGGGCTTCAAGTGGTTTGGTTTACCTTCTTGCCAGAAATAGAAATAGAACTGCATATTTTTCTTCTTTCCATATTCTTCTCTTTCATATTTATTTATTTGTTTATTAAAGAGAGACCACGCAAGTGGAGGAGGTGGGGCAAGGGAAAGGGAGAGAGAAAAATCTCAAGGAGGCTGTGCACTAAGCACGGACCCTGACGTGGGGCTCAGTCTCACGACCTGAGATCATGACCTGAGCCCAACCAGGAGTCTGACACTTAACCCACTGAGCCACCCAGGCGCCCCTCTTTTTTTATTTTAAGCAGCCTCCCCACCCGAGTGGGGAGTCCCAAGCAGAGCTGGAGCTCACCACCCCAAGATCATGACCTGAGCGGAGGTCAAAAATCGGGCACTTAACCGACGGAGCCAGGCTGGCGCCCCTGAATGCCATGTTATTTTCTTAATAGCAGCTTTATACATTCCTGTCTGCTTACTTTTGTTGGTATTCGGTTGCTTTGAGAAATGGAATATTTTCTGTTTTTACTGGTTATTGCTGATAAGTAGATTAAGAACTGATTTTTATACCTTTTTAAGCCATTAATAATACTGGAGGTAATAAGCAGTTCAACAGATTAAGAGGTGATTTCAATTTGTACGGTTTCGAGGCACCACATTTGTGACAATGTGTCTCAGCGGCCATGGGCAACTCGTACATTTACCTGAGGCCACCAAGGCGGTAAACAGCTTCCCAGGGTCACCTGGTCCCAACTGGTCCCAGCTTAGACCAGAGGAAGGACTCTCCTTTGAGTGGGCCTGGCGGGAACTCCAGCAAAGGACGCTGCGGAAGCGAGTGTGGCCGTGAGTGGACTATAGGCAGCCTCGGCCGCACACAGCTGGGATATCGGGGAACCTGCAGCATCCGTGATGGTTCTGAGTAGCTCCCACAACTCGGGGAGGTTCACTCCTTCCTGAGTGGTGGGATCCTACCCTGGTTCATAGACATCACCAACTCAGAAATGAGTTCCAGACACACCTCTTACGCACTGGGTGGCCTCGGGACTTAACTACTCGCCCTCTGGGTGCCGGAGCTCTTCCTCTGCGCAGTGAGGCGATCAGCACGGCCTGCTCTGTCAGGGTATCGTGGACCTGACTTCTGGGAAGTCCTCCGAGTACCTGCAGATCGGGGACCCCAGCGGGAGTTAGCTCTCACACTTCCTGGTGTCACGAGAGCTATAAAGGTCAAGGAGAAGCAATGCTTTACTGAGTGCGGATCTGCTGTGCGAGTTCACTAAAATAAATAGACGATTTTATTATTTCCGAAGCCAAAGTGCACGCTTCCTTGTGATTATACTCCGATAGTCTAGTTTTGTTTCTGTTAAGTAACACAATTTCTGGGATCATGCGTTTGGAATGACTCCGCCTGGGTGAAGTTACCTGCTCTCGGGAAGAAGCTTGTGTGTCACCCGCGTGTCAGCACATCACCCTTCTGGGAGCAGAGGTGCTGACACAGAGGAAGAGGGTCACGTCCCATCAGCAGAAATGCCCCGATGTCCCAGGATGGGAGAAAGTGGGAAGGTGAGCTGGAGGGTTTCCACACTGGCCCTGCTCCTGGCCAAGGACGACAGTGGTCACAGAGAATGTGTCCTCTGGCCAAAGATCGGCTCCTTGGCTCACTCAAAGGTGGAAAGAAAGGGTCTCACAACCTTAAGTACTTCCTTCACTTGGCTTTAAATACTTGAAGACCCTAAATGTTGGATTACCTTTTCTCTTGGTATTATAATTCTGCCATTTGCATGAGAGTCCTTCACAGGTTCCATGCTGTATTAATGATTAAACTCTTCCATTTTTATATAAAAATTTGTCTAGAGTTTTTTTAAAGATTTTATTTATTTATATGACAGAGACAGAGAGAGATCACAAGTAGGCAGAGAGGCAGGCAGAGAGAGAGGAGGAGGCAGGCTTCCCGCTGAGCAGAGAGCCCGATGCGGGGCTCGATCCCAGGACCCCGAGATCATGACCTGAGCCGAAGGCAGAGCCACTGAGCCGCCCAGGCAACCCTCAAATGTTTTTAGATAAAAGCTCTTTTGGTATTTGGGGTTTGGTAGCCAAAACCACCAGCCAGGGCACCGGGCTGGCTCAGTTGGAAAAGCGTGCGACTTTGCTCTTGGCCTTGTGAGTGCTAGCCCCACGTTGGGTGTGGAGATTACTTAAACAAATATACTTTTTCAAAACAAATGTTGGGTTTACAAATTACCTTCCTAACGTAGGCCTTATCTGTGACACTAGAAGGTTATATCCTCTCCTTATGTCACTAAACAAAGACACATGATGTTCACATTGGTGTAAAAGGCAATAAAGCAAATAATTCAGTCCGAGTCGGGAAAGCCAGGCTGCTCCGGACAGTCCTATGCTACCCCATCCTAATGCCCCAGATTGACCACACCAGATGTGTGAGCTGCTAGTTCTCATGATTAGTTATCAGATAGCACAGAAGACTCTATTATAAAGAGCTCTTCCTCCTGGTCCTGTCTCTGGGAGGGGAAGAGAAATTAGGGATCTTACCTGAATAGACGACTCAAATAAGGTGATAATTTCCAACACGGGGAAGTCCTCACTGAATAAAAGGAAGACTGGGCGCCCAGGCCATAGTGCGTCGGGTCGATGTGTGCACGACTGCACACAGCAGGCACTCAATAAATGGGTACGGAGCGCACAGATGGGAGGAGAGAGGAGGTGAGACAGTGCGTGTGCAAAGAAGAACACGTTCCAGGCCGGTGGGGGGGCTCCCGCGGTGGGAAGGGGCTGGTGTCCGGCCGCGGACTCCCCGGGCCTGCCCACTGCTTGGACACCGTCCAGGGACCAAAGGTGTGAAGCCTCTGGGAAGCTCCTTCCCACCTCCTGCCGGCCTCACGCCCCCTCCCCGCCGGGACCTGACCCAGCGCCAGCCCGTGTGCGATGCCGCACGCACACCGTGGCCTTCTGCACAACAAACCCCCCCCCCGCCGGCCGCGCGAGGGCAGCACCCAGCACCCACTCGCCCCGGGACCCCTCCTGTCTGTGACCGCGCCCATCCACCCTGATGCTCGCGGGCACCTGCTCCGGCCGCAGTGCCGCCAGCGGGGAAACAGGACGAAATCCGCTTGCAGGGACCGGAGGGCTGCACCAGCGAGTTTCGGAGAAGATCCAGCAGTTTTCGGAAGTGAAGCCACACTTCTGCCTGAACGGATACCTGCGTGCACACACGCACTCGCCCGGTTCCAGGAGGGGATCGCATCCTGGCGCCGATTAAAAAAAAAAAACTGGGACGCCTGGGTGGCTCAGTTGGTTGAGCGGCTGCCTTCGGCTCAGGTCATGATCCCGGCGTCCTGGGATCGAGTCCCACATCGGGCTCCTTGCTCGGTGGGGAGCCTGCTTCTCCCTCTGCCTCTGCCTGCCACTCTGTCTGCCTGTGCTCGCTCTCTCCCTCTCTCTCTGACAAATAAATAAATAAAATATTTTTAAATAAATAAATAAATAAAAATAAATTAAAAAAAACCAAAAAGACAAAAGACCCTTTTATGAGATCTCAGTAAGGTAAGATGATAGACTGTTTTGTTTGCTTGAATATCCTTGAGGCTACATGAAAGTTATGGGCTCTGTCATCCCGAGCATTTCAAAAATCTTCCCGGTGGTTGGGCTGCGGAAGTCAGTCCACGCGTGCTCCTGGGAGGTGGGCGGCCGGGGGACCCGCGGACCCCGCGCCACGTCCTCAGTTTTCCCTCCGTCTCGCTCCTGCTGCCGCGCAGCTGCGCACTCAAGAGCGGCAGAGAGGAGTGTACACGCTCCTCCAAGCGTCACGTTGTGTCCCTTACATACGCACAAACTGTAGGGGGAAATCACACCTCAGTGACGTTTTTCTTTTTCTTTTTAAGATTTAAGATTTTACTTTAGAGAGATGGGAAGAGAGGGAGAGGGGGAGAGAGAATCTCCAAAACACTCGAGGTAAAAACAACCAAGTCAAATACCCCAGCGCCCCCGGATGCCTCAGCAAGGCCCCGGCAAACAGGGGGACAGAGCGAAGCGACAGGGACAGACTATGTCAGGTGGCGATGAGGGGCACGGGGAGGACTCGGGGTAAGGATGGCCATGGGAGCCCTCCATAGAAGGATCCAGACAGCCTTCCTGATGGCACCCCAGGAGCCGGCTCATACAAGTTAGGATACACACAAAGTGCCAGAATGCTCAAAACTGAGGAACAGACAGGAAATTAGATGGGATACAAAGGTCCCTGGAAGCGCCATCTTAGGACAGCTCGAAGTAAAATGCAACTCAGCCCGGGGAGCACCTGCAAATAAACACAACTTGAATAAACTGACTGGCCTCCCTGAGGGAACCAACAGTCTATGCCTCTTTGAGGGAACCAACAGTCTACGCCTTCCTGAGGGAACCAACAGTCTACGCCTCCCTGAGGGAACCAACACAGTCTACCCCTCCCTGAGGGAACCAACACAGTCTATGCCTCCCTGAGGGAACCAACAGTCCACACTTCTCTGAGGGAACCAACAGTCCACCCCTCCCTGAGGGAACCAACACAGTCTACCCCTCCCTGAGGAAACCAACACAGTCTACCCCTCCCTGAGGGAACCAACACAATCTACCCCTCCCTGAGGGAACCAACACAGTCTATGCCTCCCTGAGGGAACCAACACAGCCTACCCCTCCCTGAGGGAACCAACACAATCTACCCCTCCCTGAGGGAACCAACACAGTCTATGCCTACCTGAGGGAACCAACACAGTCTACCCTCCCTGAGGGAACCAACAGTCCACACCTCCCTGAGGGAACCAACACAGCCTAGGCCTCCCCGAGGGAACCAACTGGGTCTACAGCTCCCTGACAGAACTGACACAATCACTACCCACGACCCCCACTGTTTAAGGTAATAAAGGGCTTTCTACGTGGCATTTCCTTTCTTCCTCAGAAGACAAGCACTGTGTGGTCTTATTCCAGCTCAGTAGGCTTGCACCCTCCCCCAGAACAAATCTGAGCTGTGTGTTGAGTACTTGAGGGTGAGATGGTTCTGCCTGGCCCCGTAGGGACCATCTGGTTGCACCGAGACACTCGGGTGCCTTCTGTGAGGAGGGACGAAGCTCACTGGCGCCACTGCATCACAAACAGGATTAGTAAATCGTCTCATAACTAGAAAATGCTTCTCTCAGAAATACTTTATTTATTCTGCATTTTTTGGTACAACCTAAATTATTTGGGAATCTATCTTTAAATCTATTTTTAAAATACCAAAAATAATTGTCTGAAAGGAACACAGGGAGAGAATTTGTTCTTGCTGCCAGATCTGGGTGGGCCTGCATGCCTGCCATTGCATTATATTCAGAACGTGATTAATTTAAAATGTGAAACGATTCGTTTGTTACGGTGGGTCCCGAAACAACACCATCCACGGTTCCCCACACGGCAGACAAGTAAGGTTTACTTCGCTCTTACTGTCTGGGAGTACCGAATAGTATCGATGAACAAGAATCACCTGACACCAGCGTTTAAATAAGCACGTCACGGGTATCCTCCCCTCTCTGAGCCGGCCGCTGGAGGGGTATCAGGAAGGCCGTCTGGCTCCTCATACGCAGTGCTCCCGTGGCCATCCCAGGGATTGTTTGCAACAATGATGACAGTTAAGTCCTCGAAAAGATGAAAGAAATGCTTTTAGCTTAAAACGTAATGGATTGCTTCCTGTAGGTTCTCAGCCAACAACGCAAACTGGTAGGAGAAAGAGGAAAACGTCCCACTTAATCCGCAGTGACAACTCAAACTACTGATGGGGACCAAAATGAAATGTGGTCTGTACCTGAAAGCGAACGGCAGACTGAGTCACCCTGAGTACCCAAGGTGCTGTGCCCGGTGACCACAGAAAACCACGTCTGTGGCAGCCCCAGCCTCGGGGAGAGACTCACCAACTCATACTGGATAAGAAGTGTGCAGATTCGGGGCGCCTGGGTGGCTCAGTCGGTTGAGCGTCTGCCTTCAGCTCAGGTCCTGATCCTAAGTCCGAGGATCAAGTCCCGTGTCCGGCTTCCCGCTCAGTGGGGGGTCTGCTGCTCCCCCTGCTTGTGCTCTCGCGCTCTCTCTCTGACAAATACATACATAAAATCTTAAAAAGAAAAAAACAAGTGCGCATATTCAATAATACAATATGATGTCATAAAAGCTGCAGGAACATTAACATACTTCAGGAAAAGGACAGTTGACGTCAAGCCGGTGGATCGAGGCCCACCCAGGTTGATGCAGACTCCTGTAATCGGAGACTTAAGAAGTGTCCTTCTATAGGACTTCGGAAGTGTTCTTTCTTGGTGCATAAACAATGAATTCTGGAACACTGAAAATAAATAAAATAAATATAAGTTTAAAAAAGTGTTCTTTGTTTTTTCACTTCAAATCTTTTTTTTTTTTTTAAGTGTTCTTTGCCTTAAACCTATCAAAGAGTGAAAAGATAAGATTTCTGCGGTCAGTAAATAGTGTTACTCCACAAATACCTGGGAAGGCAGCGTGAACCTGATCCATAAAGGAAAACAGGACACTAATGAAGTGTTTGGGGGAAAAAAGGAAACCAGAATGGCTCATGGCCTCCTGGCTCAAGCCGCTGGTGAAGGCGAGGCGCTTGTGGGTGTCACTTCCAGAAGGCCCGGGCCAGTAAGGGGCAGAAAAACCCACAGGCACAGGCTCAGCTGTGTATGCAGGGCAAAAATTCCTTGTTTTCAGCCATGCTTTTCCCGCCCATTTGCTTTATTATTAATAATTAACCGATGGTTACTGATAGCTGCTTCTCCACTGCCAGGGAAGCTCAGGCGTCTACCTCGGTGATGTGTGCTCTCTAATTATCTGGAGAACCCTTCGGGTTGGCTTATCTTCACTTCCTTGATAAGACCGAGTGGATCGAATTGCTTAAATCCCTTCCTGAGGGGCATCCAGCTAGGAAGTGGCTGAGCCAGCCTCAAACCGGAGACTCACTCCCGAGTTCACACTTGGGACACAGAGGTTATTTTTTATTATACGTAAAAACCTCAATTGCTCGCATATCAGGAGGTCCTAGAGGAGCAGCAGAGCATGTGGCCGAGTGCCCGGGGCCGTGGGCCAGACCGGCTGGACAGGATCCTCCCAGTGTGTGACTGTGGGCCAGGTCAGTCTGTCGCTCCATGTCCCTGTCTAGTTACGGGGAACACAAGCAAGCATTCCCTCATAGGGATAGGAGGTGATCGTTTGATCATAGGTCTTCAGAATGGCGCCCCACGTAGCACAACAGTCACCGAAAAACCATTTAATTTGATGCATCTAGATGCAAAAGCCCAAGGTCAAACTGAGGTCCTGTGTCTGAGACCCAGCACTCGCCAGTGCGAAGCTTCTGTAACCTAAGATCCCCACGTTGACCGAGGTGACTAGGAGTCGCATCGTGTGATACCGTTGTTATCATTTGATCTGCAAACATACGAGAGACGACAGGAGGAGAGAGGATGCAAAGGAGAGTCAACTCTCCTTACTGTGTTTCCGTTCTGTATCAAAGCCCCACGTTTCTGAACACACCGGTGATCTCTTGTGAATGGGCACTTTAAGGATGTAAATTCTTTCTAGGATCAAGTAAGTACAACAGATACTCGGGAAAGAATCTCAATTATCTCAAGGTCAAATAAACTGGGATCCTCGTTCTACCACGTGGAAGCTAAGATGCAGTTAGGAGATTGGGTGGGAAGTTCCCCTTGATTACCACATAGTTTTAAAATAGCCTGGTTTCAATAAAAGCATTGAGGAACCTCAAGGAGTTGGAGTGAGTCAGAATGGCCCATCACCCCGAGGGCGAGGAGAAAATAGCGAAGACGGTGCTGTCCGGTCTTGGCTCATCGCTGAGTTCCATTTGCTCCCTGTGACCAAAATAGCCAGAACTGTCTTAGAGACCGTCAACTCGCAATGTGCACTTTTCATCTTCCCTTTAGAAGAATAAGATAACCTAAAACGAATAAATAGCAAAATGGCCATTGTTCTCGGTTCACACAATGAATCCGTTACCGGGGAGTCCAGAGGCTGCTCTGACCGTTATCCTGACTGTTGCCAAGACTGCACATTCTGTGTGTAGTTTTAAATCAAGTCATTTTTCTTAAACAAACCTCTGGCATCTTTACCCCACCCCCATCTTAATATTTAAAGGACCAAATTCTTCTATAAACATGGGAACAGACTTCAAGTCCAGAGGGAACGCTCGGCTC
The DNA here is from genome assembly GCA_003697995.1 of Taxidea taxus jeffersonii. Classification (NCBI taxonomy): domain Eukaryota; kingdom Metazoa; phylum Chordata; class Mammalia; order Carnivora; family Mustelidae; genus Taxidea; species Taxidea taxus. The sequence goes on along the minus strand of RCUC01154020.1, from coordinate 1,316 downwards.
CAAAAGACATTCATCATGAGTCAGCATCTCCTTAACAAGTTTATCCAAAAGCCCCAGAGTAATAATTAATTCATATCTCTCTAAAGCAAATATAGCCTTCATGAGATCCAGAAAAAGGCTTAGGGCAGACCCAGGATGGCCTAAAAAATAATGCGTCAGAAACACTCGTAAAACATGGCACCCTCAGGCGGGAATCCCCTTCCTAAAGTCAGATTCTTTCTGGGGGTTGGGGGGTCGAATTAGCCTGATGTTTTATATTCTTTGGCACCAGAGTCTTCGTCATCGGGTGGTATCAGCCCCGTACATCTACAGGAATGTATTTAAGTGGAATCTGGTGAAAACAGAACCAACCAAGTACTCCTAGGGCACAATAGGATACGGGCCGTAGATAGACCTTGATTCCATTGACCCCTTCTTCTCAGTAAATAATCGGGGATGGGCTGTATCCACTGTCATGCCAGGAACATTCTTGCGTTCTTGTGTTTCCTCTAACTCCTGCCTGCTTCTCCGACCTCACGCCACAGACGTCTCCTCCTCCTTTCAAGATGCTTATTCCTAAGTAAAGTCTTTGCTTATAAACTTGTTCCGGGTGGAGTCAGCATATCCCGCTCATTTACGCCAAGCCACGCTTTCCTTTCATACGTTCTAGAAGATTTCAGACATGATTTGCAGGAATTTCACATCTCTACCCTTGGCGTGTTCCCTCTGTTCCCCTTAGAGGACTTATTTCTTTCTTTCTGTTATGGCAACAAGGGTGGTGTTTGGGACTCATTTTTTCCAGGAAACCACTTTCCACCGAGAAAAGGAATTGAAAATGAGTCCTTTGTTTGCATAGCGCCGTGACTGTCCAAGGACATCTCTGTCTGTCTCGGTCTCCCACACACCCCGTAGTACTCAGGAACATCGCTGATGCTTTCGAGCTCAATGTCATGAGGGTTAAACACGATCATTAAACATCTGACTCTCCATAATGATAATCTATATTGGCCGGCCAGATGCGTAATGAGAACCGTTCACTTGAGGGCTCCGTGTAACATCAGAGCCGGGACCTACGCACGGCGGCTAAGGACTCTCTCACAGACAGATGCCACCTGAGCCGCAAAGCCGCCCGCCTCAGAACCACGGAGATCTTCCAGCAAATGTTAAGATTCTGGAGAAAAATTCTGCTATTCTGCACTAAAAAGCGACCGATGCCACGCATCTATTATAATGAATTTGTGATGCGTAGGTTTCCCCCGACGAGTAGCTGGTACGGGTACGCTGTTTCATGAAAGCTGAAGCGATGACGAGCCCCGCCACGGTCAAGTGTTTGTGGC
>RCUC01154019.1:0-25609 GCA_003697995.1 Taxidea taxus jeffersonii | reverse complement strand
TTTTTTTTTTTTTTTTTTTTTAATGTTTATCACAGGCGATAAAGTAGAAAAGAATACCGATCTCACCTCTTCCTAGGTCGGTTTCTGGTTCCTCTACAAGAAGAACCAGCTCCTTTTGAAGGGCCACGTGTTGCTGGCCCCCTGCAACCCTCAGCTCCAAATGAACTGGAGCTCCTTTCATGTCCTCGACGGCGGGTTCTGGGCATTTTGGCCATTATTTTGAAATCACCTTTGCTTTAATAATCATTATTAGAATGATAAGCCCCAAACTTGTTTATCCCAAAGTAGGGTATGTACTGGTAAGTTAAAAAAACATTTTTTTTTTTTTTAAGATTTTATTTTTTAGAGAGCACAAGCCAGGGGGAAAGTAACAGGGAGAAACAGACTCCCTGCTGAGCAGGAAGCCCAAGGCAGGTCACCATGCCAGGAACCTAGGATAGTCACCTGAGCTGAAGGCAACCACTTAAATGAGCCATCCAGGCGCCCCCTGTAAAGTCATTTTAAGGGGATTTTTATTTTGTATAGTTTCATAACTGAAGTGCATTTATACATTTAACATATTTTCTTAAACAATTCAGTTACTTGGTAAACAAAATCCAAGTAGGGAGCCCAGTCTTAAGACTTAATACAGTGAATCTCAAAGTCTCATAATCTCAATATTGCTTAAAATGTGGTGGAATTTTGTTACATATATTTAAATATGGTCACGGGTCTGAATGAACTATTATCTCACACTTTAAAGTGGAATTGCAAAATTAATCTGTTACATACATCAGTATGTTATATTCTTTTAAACTATAAATTTAAAAGAATTTGTTCCCTGCTTCGAGCTTTTCGGTTTTATTTTATTTTTTTTTAATGTTTATCACAGGTGATAAAGTAGAAAAGAATACCGATCTCACCTCTCCTAGGTCAGTTTCTGGTTCCTCTACAAGAAGAACCAGCTCCTTTTGAAGTGCCACGTGTTGCTTGCCCCCTGCAACCCACCAAATTAAGCATATGATGTCAAAATGTAATGGGAAATATTAATTCTACGACTGATTTTTTTCATTATTTCTGTACTTAATGCTAAATATTCCTGGGGTTTCAGGTGCTTATCTACTAAAGTAGGAGTTTTCAAAGGACAAGTCAGGATCCATGAATGGATTGCAGAATTAATTTAGACATTCTTTGCCAGCATTAGGAAAAATAGGATGAGAGAGAATAGAAATAAGAGTATGTTACATACAGTATTGATCTGCAAAACTTTTTGCTTTAGCTAAACACATGTATGTAAAACACATGTGCATACATACAAATTTAATAGTAGATATATGTTACATAAACATATATTTCTATGGGTTAAATACAAGGATGCTGAGAGTCATGGAGCTGGAAGTTAGCCACAGTCATGCTTGGGAAAGAGTTGAGTCCTCTGGTTACATAGGAGCTGTACCAGGACAAATGCTAACTCAGAAATGACAGAAGAAAACTGCACTTCCACTGTTGAGATACAAACATGAATGATTAGATGGGATGTGGGGTAAACACTAAAAATATTCTTTTAGGTTCCTCACCTCCATCTCTTGTACTAAGCTATCTCCCCAATACTTCATAATCCTGTCCACAATGGGCATTTCTACAGTGTGCGATATTAGAAACCATACCTTCCTTCCGATTGGGCTGGGTTCATAACTACCGAGGTTCCGTTCTTCACCACCAAAGCAGACTTTTGCAAAACTTTTGATCTCCCCTTCTCCAAGCCACTCTCGTCTTCATTGCCGGGATGATCTTCCTAAACCCAATCATGTTCAGTTTGCAGGTGCTCATCGTGCCATGAAGTCATAGGAAGATTAAGGGCTTCATGTCTCAGAATCACCTGTGGGAGCTAGTGTCCAAAAAGACCCCCAGTGATCCATGCCTCCTGGTATGAGGTCCTCATGCAATCCTCCAAAGGGAACCGGGCTGGGTCTGTGATTCATTCTGGGCAATAGAATGTGGCAGGAGTGATTCTGTGCCCTTGCCAAGCCTGAGCCTTTTCCATTCTTGGGGGCCTTGAGTTACCTTATGAGAAATTCAGCTACTCTGTTGGAGAGACCACATAGAGGAGGAAAGGCCCTGATGCTTCACGGACAGGTCCAGCTTTCTCAGCAGCTCAACTAAGCCCACCCTTGCAGCTGTCCCAAGAAAGGAGACATGTATGAAGACATTTTGTGTGTTCCCAGCCCTTGCCAACATCTGACTGCAGCCACGTGAGCAACCAGAAACAGGATCAGCAGAAGAACCACCTACTTGAGCCCCACCTATGCACAGAATTGTGAGAAATAATACATTATGGTTTTCAGTCACTTAATCTTGGGATGATTTGTTAAGCCGTAATAAATATGAATCTGACTGTAAACCTGGGTTCAGACCCCAGTCCCACTACTTACAATGTGACTTAAGTGAATCACCTTCCTGAGCTTTCGTTTCTTCTGCAGAATGAACACTGAGGTTCATTTATCCCTTCAATAAGCATTTTACTGACCATCTCCTAGGGGTCGGGTATGACACAGGGGTGTACTGGGCAGATAGTAGGAACTCAAAAAAAGTTAGTGGTCTTTCATCTTCTTCTTTTGTACCTTGGTGATAAATAGCCTGATGACATTTCCTTGCACCTGTTCTCAGGTGAGCCCCACTTCTCCCATTGCTTCCCATAGAATCTACCATAACTGAATTTTTTAATACACCCACTGCCATAATTTAATTCTACCATTTTAGCCACTAACTCACCCATGTAGACAGATCACCTGTAGCACGGTTTAGTTTTACATGGTACAACAGGGATGCATTCCATTCTTCTACTGCCGGTGGTAGTAGATGGACAGTTCATCATCTGTCCCCCTGATGAAATGTTGCTGGAACCTGGAAAATATGTAAGCTTGCCAATTATTTGTACCTCCTTTGGCTCATTAATTTAAACTTTTCTTCTTAAATATGCATTGCCCTCAAAATACTGCTTTAGTGATAGTCTGCAAATCTTCCTGTGCAATATTTTCCTTCTAATTCAATTCCATGGGAATTCTGGTTTCTGCTATGCATGCTGTTATGACCCACATGTTGTTTGGGCTGGTGATAAAGGCTGTTGTCCTCCTTGCTTCTCGTTGCTGCTTTCTAAGCATTATTTCCTTCTCCTTTTCTTTGAAAAACCTCAGCCACCCGTCATTGCTTGGTAGCGTCTGATTTTGCCTTGTGAAGGACATTGCTTACCTTTTGGGTAAGGAATCAAGATGCTATTGATGAAAAAGTTTGGGGTACCCCAAGCTGGTGAGCTTCCTAACCTCGGATTTACTACACCGATGTGTCGTTCCAGCTCAGTCTTACAGGTTTCCGTGTGGCCCCAACAGCTGGCATCATTATACGTGCCTTAGGCCCAGGGCCCTCCTTTTAGTCTGCAGACACCTCAGAGACATGAAGATAGAATGGTGACAGCAGCTGGGAGGAGGGGCAGAGAAATGAGCCCAAAGCTGCCTCCACTCATCTTCTCAGAACCAAACTAAACAACTGAATCCAGCTAATCTTTTTTGGAACATAGGTAAGTTTTGAATTAGTGAGCACCTTGGACATTGTATGATTCAGCATCCTTTACAGGTGAGAAATCAGGATGTTCAGCAGTCAGGTTGAGGGATCTGGGTATTCACGAAGCTACAGAACCAGTTAATTCTACCATTTGTTAAAAAAAAAAAAAGAAAGGTTTTGGGGCACCTGGGTGGCTCAGTTGTTGAGCATCTGCCTTTGGCTTAGGTCATGATCCCTGTGTCCTGGGATTAAGTTCTGCATTCAGCTTCCTGCTTTGCGGAGAGTCTGTTTCTCCCTCTCCCTCTGCCTGCCACTCCCCCTCTTTGTGCTCTCTCTCTCTGTCAAATAAATAAATAAAATCTTAAAAAAAAAAGAAGGGTTTTTGTGAGCCTGTAACATCCCAGGTATGTATGCATGCCACCTAGAAAGCTAAGTGCTGGGGATACAGTAGTAAACAAACCAAGTAAGTCATTGCCATCACGGAGTTCACATTCTTGAAGATAAAACCATCAAGTAAATATATAGCGCATCAGGTGCTCATGTGTTCCGGAAGGTGGCGTGGTGTTACCCAGGTGCTCAGTGAAGAGGCAACACTGAGCCAAGATCTTAAGCAAGGGAGTCAGCAATGCAGAGCTCTGGAAGAGTAATATACACAATGATAATACTAACCTGTGACCTCTGACTCCAGGGACTTTCTGATCCTGGGACACTGGATGTGAGCAAGTACTGAGGTGCAGTAGTGCGGGAGGCTGACCACTTGGGCCACTGTTCCCGGAGAAGACTTTACAGCTATAAGGGTAGTTGTAGGTAGTCAAGGAAGAATGTGTAGTCCATCTAGAGATCTAGGATGGAATGAGCGTAGAAGCAGAAGCCAGCAGTGAAAGAAGGAACTGCTAGAAATGTAAGATTCATCCTGGTCAGTAGTTGGACAAAAGACTGGAGGATCTAGTATGTAAGACCCAGAACCTAAGAAGCCTTGAAGGAAAGCCAGGATGGGTGGCTTGGGTCAGATGAGACTCTTGTTTTCCATTGCGCAAAGTTTGATTGGAGACTAGTTTGGAGGTGAGATGCAAGCCAGATTTCCCAGAATGTTCCAGCTGAAAAAGTGTCCTGCATGGGCAGCAGGTCTGAAGGGTTGAGGGTTTCCCAGGCATATTCCGGGTTCGAGCTTAAAAGTCATGTGGCATCTGGGGCCTTTTCTTTCTCCGCGTAGATGGAACTGTCTACTCACCAGGAAGGATCATACTATATAGCATCTAGTCCTCTTTCATTTAGACCAGCCTGTGGCTCACTGTGTCATCTTGTGTAAATTAACCCAGAGTTTTTACTCGTGGCAATGCTAATGGGCACCTATGGAAATGAAATGAGCTGTTTAAATTTCAGGCTATAGAGCGAGGTTCGGGAAAGGAAATTGTGTGAAATAACCACAAGATGGCGACACTCTACACTCATTTCTAGAATGGAAAACCCTCCCAGAGAATTTGAAAGACTTCCAGGAATTCCTTGGCCCATTTCTCAATTGTGGAAAGAACCCCTGCAACAGTAATGAGTTACACATATATACAATATTTATTCCCATAGACACAGAAGAATGAAAAGCATCCAAGGACGATCCTTTAGCTCAGCGTTCCTTGTCTTTTTGGGTGCAGCTTGTGAAGCCCGGTGTAATTAGGATTGTAGGGTAAATAAATGCCAGTGCTGTTGGCATTCAGAATCCGAGCCTGAGGAATGTTTGATCTTACCTGTGCCTGTGATCATATCTCTTACTTATGAGCACAGAGCATGGGGCTTGACACTAGTCTTAATTGTGTTCACTCGTAGAATCTTCATAAGAGAATTTGGGAGTGAGGTTTACATGGCTCATCACCCACATGTGGTTCAGTGATAAAGATGTCTATATGCTCTTTATTCCTCACCAACCCCAACCACGATCTTGGGACTTTCTTTGCATTTTCCCAACTAATACTGCATCAAAGGATTATCTGGCACAATGTTGCAGAGAGCTATCCTCAACACTCAAAAAGAAGCCTAACTTACAAAATTGGACAGCACTCACCCACCTGGGGATTTTGCCCTTGAAGATTGTGTTTTAGTTTTGTTCCCTAGGAACAAAAAGGGATAAAATCCCTAGTGACTCTGTCTGTAGGTTTTAATGGTATCTCTTGGAAACAGTGCATGGGATTATAAAGTATTCATCTGATCCTCTCTGTCTTCTATCTGCCGAACTTAGTCCGTTTCCATTTATTTTGATTCCTGATATATTCTTTTTCTATCATTTTACACACTTTCTATTCGCTGTGTTGTTTTTTGTTACTTTGCTTTCCTGCCCCCTCTTTCTGGGAGGGACTGTTAATCTGAGAGTACTTTAAATTAAAATCTTCCATTTGAGGTTTTGAAGCACACAGGTGGTGTGGGAATTTAGATCCTCTGTGTGAGGGTTGCCTTGTGGATATAAATTCTCGAGGGAGACTTTTTCTTCCCACTTTCTGCCAAGGTCAAAGGAGACAAGTGTCCCTTTCTGCAATGCACGTTTGTTTCTTATGATCCCTTACAGGAATTTGGGTGCCCCAGGTTTGGGTGGAGCTCTACAGAGCATATCTGAAGGGAGTTCACTGAATGGGGGGGGTCACCAGCATAGCAGACCGTGCTGGTACCTGGTTCTTACTGGCTGGTGCCCCACTCTCCAGTTTCTGTGAGTATGACAGTCAGGTGTCTCCTTTGACCTTCACCCAAAGTGTGTTTCTACCTATGTGAGTCTATGTACAGTGGAATTGTTGTTGTTCTTTATGGGCATTCTGACAGAGAAAATCCAGTGTCTGTTTCATTTCCCACCAGTACGAAATGTATAAGCTCGGGTAATATCAGTAAGACACCGGTTTTAGTTCTCTGGATAAATTGTTAAATTTATTGTTAAATCATTCTTAGGTGAGCTGAGAAAAGAAAGGAAGGAGGGAGGGAGGAAAGAAGAAAGAGTGATGTTCATGCCTGATGGCTCCTGGATAGGCTAAAGCTAAGTGTTAAGATAGAATGAGGTGGCGGGTCAAACCCAAGAATGCAGAGATGATGGGACTGCTTTCTAATAACACGTCCCCGCTCTAAAGCCAGAGCAACACCCTTCCTCTCTTACCCATGCCTTCTTCCTCTGCCTGTTTCCCAGCTCACTGGAAGTTTCCTGTTGCTTGAGGGTCCTGGGAGGCACCATGAGCTAATTCTCTGATGGACATCTCTTGAAAAATCTTTGAGTTGTCTTGAGAGTGGTCTTGCAACTATTTTAATTTGAATTAGGAAACTTCCTGTTAACTTATTTCCACAAATTCTTGGATAAGCCCCTTCAAGAGATGGAGCCTAATCTCCTTTCCTTGAGTGGAAGCTAGACTTAATGACTGAGTTCTAATGGATACAAAGCGGTGGGATAGATGGTGTAACTTCTTTTTTTTTTCTAATATATATTTTTTAATTAATTTATTTGACAGACAGAGAGGGAGAGAGCACAAGTAGGCAGAGAGGCAGGCAGAGAGAGAGGAGGAAGCAGGCTCCCCACCGAGCAGAGATCCCGATGTGGGGCTCAGTCCCAGGACCCTGAGATCATGACCTGAGCCGAAGGCAGAGGCTTAACTCACTGAGCCACCCAGGCACCCCTAGATGGTGTAACTTCTGAGACTGGTTATAAAAGGCACATGGCTTCCTCTTTGTTCTCTCTCTCTCTCTTTTTCATCACTAGCTCAGGGGGACACCAGCTACTGAGTTGTGAGGATACCCCAGCAGCCCCGTGGAGAGGTCCATGTGGGCAGTAATCAAAGTCTCTTGTTAACGGCCAGCAAGGAGTGAATCCTTCCGTCCACAGCCATGTGTATGAACCAGCCCAAGAACAGATCTTCCAGTCCCGGTAAACTCTTCCAGGGCCGGTAGCCCTGCCAGAGATCTTGAGCTGTACCCAGAACCAGAACTGGCTGGCAAAGCCACTCCCAAGTTGTTGACCCACAGAAACTGTGTGAGATGATCAGTGTTTCTTTCTTTAAGCTGTTAAGTTTGGGAGATAATCTGTTGTGCAGAAATAGACAATGAAGACATTCCTACATAAAATTGTGCATCACCAGGACAGGATCATGTTTTGTGTTTATGGTGGGTATTCAGGCATATTGGTAGCCATCGAAAGCCTGACAGTAATCACTGTCCCTCCCTAGGGGCTGACATTACCCAGGCAGGTAGTCTTGAAGGCCAGGTGTCATGTGGTGGTCTATTTTGGGCCTCTTAGTCCTGCTTGGTTGGATTAGATTGCCTGGATCCTGGTGTCAGAGTGTCAGGCACATAAGCTCAGGGCCAACGTGTGTCCTCTCTGAAGAAGGCACAAGACACGGCATAATTTGGGATTGGGAGTTGGACCTGAGTTTCATGGATAGGAGGCCCATGAAAAATCTTCTTTAGCCTCACCTGGAGATGGATGGGGGGCGAAAGGACTGATCTGTTTCTCCTGGTCACGCATCCCCATCCCCATTCCATTCTAGGTCATGTGTGAAGTGCTGGTGCTGAGTTGGGAAGGGGAAGGAATTGGGAGGGAACCTGGGAATTACTTTAATTAAGCTTATCAGGTCTCTATCTCCGCACCAGGACTTTGCCTGACTTCCAGGGTGTGGGAGATTCTCCTGAGAACCCCTGGGGCCATGGTTGTGCAGTGGGCTGGAGAGAGGACTCCCTTTAGAACACTCAGAGACATGGCATGAGATGATCCTGAAGCTATATTGCATCCCTGGGTTGTGGGAACATGGGGCGGAGGAAACGAGAAAACCACCTGCAAGACTCCCGCAACTTCAGAGTCTGTGACTCGCATGCTGCTGAGCCTTTGTCCTTGTCGCCAAGGCCCTCTCAATTGTCTGACCTTCCTGTCTTGTGCCCCCCAGGAGACATTCTGCCTAGAATCACACCGTGACACTAGTTGAACACAGAATCGCCGGAGACAAGGCTCTGCATTGCACCATTTGCCAAACTCCTCAGAGAAACCATCTTTTTTTTTTTTTTTAAGATTTTATTTATTTATTTGACAGACAGATCACAAGTAGGTGGAGAGGCAGGCAGAGAGAGGAGGAAGCAGGCTCCCCGATGAGCTGAGAGCCTGATGTGGGGCTCGATCCCAGGATCCTGGGATCATGACCTGAGCCGAAGGCAGAGGCTTTAACCTACTGAGCCACCCAGGCGTCCCTCAGAGAAACCATCTTCAACATTCCTTACACAGTAAGCAGACTATCAAATTCCTTTTCGATTTGGTGCTTGAGAAGGACTTTTCTGCCCTGAGCAATCTAAATTGTCTCAAGTTAGAAGAAACACTTGTTTCTTGCCTTATTGCTAGAAGGCTCCCATGCATTTTTGCTGCTTAATGGGGTCAGCTCCCCTCAGGCTGGGTTCTGGGGGATAATCATTTTCCTATTCACCATGGCTGGACTTTGCTTCACTACCTTTATTTTCAGTGGCTTCTTGTACCTTTCATTTAAACCACCTCATCTCCTTTGGATAGAGGTGATGGTCAGGAATGGGGGCTGCTCTGTCTCACATCTTCCTCCCAGTAAGTAAGGTTAGCAGAAACTGGTATCCCAACATGGTGGCCATGAAAAAAGTCTATGGTGGTGATTGTGGTCCCGCTCCCTCCTCCCAAAGTCTGGAGCCGAGGGAACAACGGTGAGTGTAAGGTCCAGAGCTGCCTGAACCAAGATACTGGCAAGGGCAGTTTATGGGGAGTGAGGAGAGACTCAGCTCCCCTGAAGAGTGGATGAAACCATTGTCCTCTCATTGCAGTAGCCAACAAGTGCCTGAGAGTAAATAATCAAAATTCTTACAATGACAGGTGAGAGAACATGCGTGTGTGTGTGTGTGTGTGTGTGTGTGTGTAGAGAGAGAGAGAGAGAGAGAGGAACAGAGAATATCTTTTTAGGTGTGTGAGCTGGTGGGGCTGAAGGATCAGCCCCAGAATGGTGTTTGTTTGAGTCCCAGCTGTCAGTGGGAAGGTCTCTGAGCACTCTTTCCAGAGGCTGACCTCCAAGGATGAGTCTGAGGCCCAGCAGGACCAGAATCTGGTCTGACACTAGTAAGCCGAGCTCTAGAGAGGTGTCGGGAGGCAGGCAGTGTGGTCCTGCTGGCAGGACTGGAGGCCCCAGGATCCTGGACCTTCTTGTCTGGGGTCTGGTTTTGGCTGGCAGGGTGAGATGTGGTACCTGTAAAAGGAACCAAGGTAAGAATGAGGATGTAGGGGAATCTGCTTCAGTTTCCTGGTATCAAACGGAAGCCCTCTGGAGCTGCCCTGCTGTGTGTGTGTATTTCAGTCCCATTTGGCAAAGTGAGAATGGTCAGATGACCCTGGGTGTCTGGGGGCACTTTGGCCTAGCCTTGGCATAAACAGATTTGTTGGAAGAATATGGTCTGCTGGCTGGTTTTGAAAAGCTAGGTTTTGAACACTGGCCTTACACTGGACTCTCTGAGTCTTGGTTTTCTGGAGTACAAAGCTGGGATAACAGTAACATATGATGCTGGCAGGGGCTATGTGACCTGCGTGGAATCATATCCAATTTCCAGTGCTCCCGTTTACTTGTCTCCTGCCCTTCCTCTAACTCTGGCCTCAGGGTGAGTACTGGCTTACTCTTCACCAACCTCAGTTCCTGCGACACAGAAACGGACCAGGTTTCCCTGGTGGGTGAATGTGGCCTGTGACTGAAGTCCAGGCTTTGATGTGCCCCACTTCCTCTAGGCTCCTCCCCCTTGCGCCTGTCTGGGGTAGGCGGAGTCCCCAGGTGGAAGGAGCCAGCATCCTTGTGGCAGCCCTTGAAAAGAAAGTCCCCGTCAAGTGGAAACACACAATTTAGACTTTACTTGAGTGAGAAGTCAACTTTCATTGTGTTTGAGTCATTACTTGTTTGGGCCTCTTTGTTACAGTAACTGGTATCATTCTAGCGACTACTTTGAGAAGTGAAGCTGGGTGAGGGCAGCCATGGAGGCCGCTGGCGGCCATCTTCCCAGGCTTTTCCCCCATAGCCTACTCCCACTGATGTGTTCAGATCACACTAATTTAAAAAAAAAAAATCAAACACTGCGGTACCGAGGTAAGCAGTACAAAATCAAAAGAAGAACTTTGGATCCGTACTAAAAACTCACATTTGGAGAGGGACAAACTTTAAAGCAGCAGCCTAGGAAATGCGTCAGGGAGATGGGCACATTGGGACTGTGGGAACGTGAGCCGACCACTGTCAAACCAGTGTAAGTTCCTCAGTTTCTCATAGAAAACATTTTGTACACCTATTGTTTTCCTTCCGTACTTAATTAAGTCCATCGGTGTCCAAATAGGTCCATTCCATTTTTTTTTATTTTTGTTGGTGATACTACAATATAACATTGCATGTGCTCCATTTCCTGCCCCGTGTGGGACAATTAGGTGATTTCAAATATATTCTTCAGTGTCATGATAAGCTGCTAGCCAGTCACTCTTCTACGTTTCAACCCTGAACCAGTCTTGGAGAGCACTGAAAGACTGCCAGCTGATCTGACCAACAAGAAGGTCTGTAGCTTCAAAATGCCTTCCATTTATTTTGGGAGAATCACTAGGGACAGGTTCTATTGTGACACAGACTTCTTGTCTTCTTTCTGCAACATCCACTTGTTTACTTGCTACCAACCATTCAGTAGTAATTCATTACTATTCCAATGTCAGTACTGATACTGACAACTATTGCAATACCAACACAGGTTTACCAGGGATGCAAAAGTTTCCTGACCTGCTTCCACAGCTACTTCTGTCACTGTTGGACCTCAAGAATGAAAAATACGCCAACAGAGGACGTTCGCCTTGCAGGGAGATAATACTGTGTGGTGTAATTCTTTGTTTCTGTTTTTTATGGTCTTGCTTATATGTCATAAAGTCATCAAATAAATAATACGATATCTGCATTAAAAATTCTAACTCCTGAACTGTCAGCCATTTCTTATGTGTCTTATTCACTTCTGGCATCAGAGGCCAAAATCACAGTGCACAGATGTGGTCTAAGTTTATAATAGGGACAAGCTTTCGGACATGGGGTCACCTAGGAGATGGTCTCTTTTCTTTTTTTTTTTTTTAAAGATTTTGTTTATTTATTTGTCAGAGAGAGAGCGAGAGCAAGCACAGGCAGACAGAGAGGCAAACAGAGGCAGAGGGAGAAGCATGCTCCCTGCCGAGCAAGAAGCCTGATGCGGGACTCGATCCCAGAACGCTGGGATCATGACCTGAGCCAAAGGCAGCCGCTTAACCAACTGAGCCACCCAGGCATCCCGGAGATGGTCTCTTTTGATTTGATATTTCCTCTCTCAAGGTGGAGATGGTCTATGACCAATCCCTGTTGAAGTCCTATGACACTTTCTTTGGAACACATGTGGTCATTTCTCATTCTTTCATTCTAGATATTCCAGTGTTTCTCTTTTTTAAGAGAATACAAATTGGTTCCGGTAGGAGTAGCAGCTGTGGGATTCAAATCTGTTTTTCCTTCTAAAGAAAACATTCAAGACAACACAGAGAACAAATACCTCCTCCATCCCAAGGTGACTGTGACCCCCTGTCAGCCAACCCCCAGGGCATCTTAGAGGCATCTGGGTAGGACACCAGCAGTGCCCCTTCATTGGGTTAAAGAGCCAGATAGAAAGAGGGTATCAGAGGGGACTGTCAGACTCAAGAGAGAAAGTGAAGAAGACGAAATCATTTCAGAAAAGAAGGCTCACTTGTGGTGAAAGTCAAGAGTCACTGTAGAAAATGCAGCGAGAGACTTGGTGGGTAGGGGTGAGGGAGACAGCCCGAGGGAAGAAGTGGAGATGCTTCCCCATGTCACAGACGCCCCTCCCAGCTCATAGTCATGGGTTCTCTCTCTGTGTGCCAGGCCTCTCTGAAGATCGTTTCTTGCAGAATCCCACCTCATTCTCCCCACCCCATGAAGTAGGACCTATGACCCATTCTTAGCTTAATGCGCCCAGCTTCGCACAGCCAATTGTCAGAATTCTGATTTCATCCCAGTTCCATCTGATTTCTCAGCTGATGTTCTATACACCCTTCCATGTGGCCCCATGAAGAAGGAATCGTCATGAAATAGAATTTACCTTCTTTGGTGAGTTGGAGCTGGGTAGCATTTTTGGAGGTGTCTTTAGCTGTGTCCTCTGAATCTTGGGCTGTGGTTCTGCCTTTGACAGATTTGTGGCTCTTCTCAACTTCACGGAGCTGCAGGAAAAGAATGAACGGTTCTCAGGGAAATGGGTGTTTGAGGATCAGAGCCCACGATGGCGAGGTCTAGGGGACAAGGACTCCATCTTTGGTTTTTGGTAACTACCTTAAATTGCCAGGTCTTGGTTCTTGCCGCTGGTTGGACAGGGGAGCCCAAAATTCAGCTTTGCACAGCATTTGAAAGGACATCTGGCCAGGGGAGGACAGAAACCCTGCCAATCCTGCATTTCAAGGTTCTCTGTATCTGGGCAGGAGGACAGTGAGGTTAACAGAGGGAGATGCAGAGGGGGAGCTGGCTGTGAGGCAGATGAGATTAGTTCCAGAAGAGGGAGCAAGGAGCAAGGAAGACAGGGCTTAGAGCGGGGTGGGATCTGCCCTTCACCACTTTTCGGGGTGGGGTTGGGTGCTGGAGAGACAAGAGAGCAGTCAGAACTCAGCTGGTGGAGAGAGAGGCTGTCTGTGTGCAGCTGGGGGCTTAAGAGACCTCTTAGGCTGTGTGCACAAGCACTATGTCATCCTGACAATATTTTCTCTAGTATTTATGGTATTAGTTTTAATCTATACATATTACTGGGGTACTGGTTTTACTATGTATGAACATTGCTTGAGTCCATTGAATTTCTCCTGTTCTTTAACAACCTCTCCAAATTTAAGCCATCATTATTGTGTGCCCCCCGAATAACCTCAAAATAGAAATGCATGCTGTTCAATCTTACAAGGCTTCCTATAACACACATACTTTGGGGTCTGGTTTGGAAGGAAGCCATTTAGCTAATACAACTGGGCTCACAGAGCAAATTAGCAAAAACCAAAACCATGACATCTTTTCAAATGAAAACTCCCAACAGACTCACCGCTTGAATTTTCTTTCTCAGCTGGGCATTAGCTCGGGAAAGGCTTTTGGAAACTGAGTTCAGGTAGTAGATGGCCAGGCTGCAAGAGAAAAGTGAGCCTCCTGTGATAAGGCAGTCTTGGAAAATGACAAGAGCTGGACACCTGGAGGAATCAAGGCAGGCTTCCTCGAGTAGGTTGCCTCTGGGCAGGGTGGAGAGATTAAGCTCCCGACTTAATGAGGAGAAGGTTCTGGACACCCTATTTTCTATTTTATTAAAAGTGGAAATGACATACACATTTTAAGCTCTCAGAGTGCTCAGTAAATGTTGGTTAAGGGAATCATTCTTCTTGGAAATCTGAAGAGGTGGGGGAGGGGCAGGGGTTCTTGAAAGCAGAAGAAGCTGCTCATACTTCCTGGGGAGCTGCCCTGGGTCAGGCTCTGTGTCATGCGTGTCCCGCTCCACATCTGTGGTTTTCATGGAAACCCCATGAAGTTGAAAGGAAGTCTCCCATCTTTCCAAATCAGTCTCCTAGAACTCAGAGAGGTTAAGTACTTTGTCGAAGTTTACCCCATCTATCAGTACTTATTGGAGCCAAACATTTAAAGCCAAAGCTCCTTCCCCAGTCATCAAGGGCTAAGAGAGGAAGGTCTGGGTGCTAGGTGCCTGCTCCAAGTTTGCCTAGAAGCACAAGTGCAGATGGCCTGGAGGTCCCTGCCTAGGGAGCACTGTTGGGGATGTCTGGTCCTGGGCTGGTTTTCAGAGTCCAGCTCCCACCAGGTGTCCTTTGAAGCTTCCTTTTCACAGGACCTAAGGTCGAGGGCTATGACCCAGGTGCACTACCTGAGAGGGGAGGGGCCACAAAAGCCAAGGTGCCACCTGGATTGGGTGCCTCGCCATCCTGTTAACTTGGGAGCTTTTGAGGTTCATCCTTCTTTTTCATTTTTCTCCATAGATTTCAAGTCTTAGCTGCTCCAGCTTGGATCTCCTAACACTTCTTCTCAGGATGGGGCCACCCAGAGCCAATTCATTGAGTCCAGAGCTCTCTCCAGCCAGAGAGGGGGAATCCCATTGTGTTTAGGGCAGAGTGTGGGTCAGAGGCTATCAGGTGAGCCCCCAGCAGCAGAGACTTAGAGGGAGTCAGGGAGGACAGTGGGAGGGAGCAGGACCTGTTTTATAAGGCTCCTATCCTGAAGGCCAGACCTCACCTTCTGTCCTAACTAACCACCCATCTATTAGGGAGGAATTGGAGGTCAGAGAGGAGGAAATGCTCATGGGTGGCGGTGTCCCTCCATTCCCAAATTCAGCATTTCCCTTTGCCACCTGCAAGGGGTCAGGTCTGGGTTCCAGAATTTCCTCAGGCATTCAAGGGGTAGTACAGGTGGTCACTATCATGCCAGTCCTTTCTTAGGCCAGGACTAGGAGCAGAAGATGTTCCAGTCAAAGATGTAAGGAAATACACATATTTGGAGGAACAATTCAGCACTCTCTAGAAGGATTGGGGAAACACATACCTATGACTCTGCACTTCTACTCCCAGAAGTCTGTCCAAGAGAGGCCCTCACACATCTGCACAAGGACCACATTTGCAATAGCAAAAGAGTTGGAAACCTAACCACCTCTCTGCAGAGGGACAGAGAAACTGTGGTTTAATCACACTGCAGAAAGGAGTAGAGCCATTCATAGAGGAGTAGAGCTCCTGGATCCACATGGATACATTCCCCAAACATAATGTTGAGTGAGAAAGTGAACCATTCCTGAAAAAATTTAAAGCCCAGAAAAGGATAGCACACCTGTGCCTGATGAAAACACCCAACTTCGTGTGGAAATGATCACAATGAATTCCTACAGTGGTTACTTTTGGGGAAGGAAGAAGAGAACTGGATTGGGAGAGGGCTTGAAGTGTATCTGTAATATTTCATTTCTTGTAAAGGGCAGATTGGTGCAAATAATGCAAACTAGTAACATCTATTTACTCTTGTGATCCTGTTCATGTTGTCTGTACTTTTCTGTATGTTAGGAATATTTCACAATTTAAAAAAAAGCATGCCAAAATGGGTTTTTGTAAAGAAAAATACCCTAATATTTTCACTAGTACATTTTCGATGACTATAATTCAAATTCAGGAGTCTCACTTCCCACCTTCTTCTTTTCTTTCTTCCCTTGCTCCTTCCTTGAACATGTGTTATTTGCCTCCTCTGCCCTAGGCCTGGAGCTGGTGTTGGGGGCCTAGAGATCATCCAGCCTACTCACCATTCTCATGGGTTTCTTGATCTTTGGTGGGAGGGAGAGTGGGGAATGAACCAAAGGTTCCAGTGCACCCAGGGACAGGCTGAATCAGACCCTCTGCTTTCGGAGAGACCCAGAGCTCAGATGTCTTTGATATTTCTAGGGCGTGTTTAGGAGAGTGTTACAGATACTGTTAGGGGCCATCCATATTCCTTGGGCCCCGCCTTTCAGCCTGCTCCCTGAAAGACTTATGACTAGCAGTTCCTTTACCTCTGTGCCTGGAGCTTCCCTTCCATCCCCTGCAGAAACCCTTTAACCCAGGAATGCAGCTGACTCAGATTGCCAGGGAACTAACACACCCCGCTCCCCTTTCAGGTTTCCCAGTCCCACCCACCAGTGAGCTATGGGTGCTGATCTACAGATGCCCCATCCCTGACCCTTGAGCTGGAAAACTCTGAGACCCACTGTTTCCCAGTGTTCTCCAGAAGGATTAAAGTCATCCCAGTGGTAATGACATTGCTGTTCCCTTCCCCCTCTCACTTCCTTCCCTCGCCCCCCAGTGAACTATTTGCCTTAGCCTCAGGATCTGCTTCTAGAAAATGCAGAGAAAGGAAGAGGGCTGGGGTGGGTGGGGGGAGGGGAAGAAGGACCTGCCCAGGAAGTCTCAAGTGTAAGGGGAAGGTTACCAGGAGGCAGAGCCCCTAACTTACAACATCAGCAAGATGGCTGGGATGATCAGGCCAGGGTTGGCGAGGAAAGCAAAGATCTTGCCCAGGAAGGTTGGAAAATCGTTTTCAATCGTCTCTTGGATGACATCATACATTCTGTTTTTCCCACTGTGAAGAAGAGAGAACACATGATAGCTCACTATATGTAGCTTGTGTGGTGAACACAGCTGTGCCCGTGTCCCCGTGGGTCCCAAGCTGCCACTCACCACTGCTTTCCCAGAAGAACCAGAGCTCTGCTCCAAAGGGACTGCACGTAAAACATGCCCCATGAGCGGCTGCCATTTGGCTCTGTCTTATAGCTGGTCAGCTCCCCAGCCAGCGTCATGTCCTTGGAACCTCAGAACTTCTCAACCTGCATGGGTCTCCTGGGTCTGACATCTTCCTCAGCAAGATGAAAATGGGTTTTCTACTCTACTCTCCTGGGAGAAAAATGCCTGCCAGATGGTTGTAAGATCAACATGGAGCTCCCTCTGGGCCCCTGGGGAAGGAAAGGGTTCTCCAGAGGCTTATGTGGGAGACAGCCTCTTGGGGCCACTCAGAAATACCTACAATTTGTCTTCAGATGATAGTTTCAGGAGATTGGATCACCTAGGACAGGCTCCTGGACAGGTCACAGTGGTAATTTTGATTTTCTTCAAATACCCAAGAACTATTATGCAGACTGACTTCCACAAATGCCTGCCCAGAGATTACAGTCCCTTGCTGGCTATGGTTAATCATTTCAGGGCCAAGAAATGGACTTTAGGGCTTGAAATTCCTGGTTCAAATCCTTGCTCCTTCATCTATTAGCTGTGGGACATGTCGGATAATTTACTTATTCTCTTTCTGCCTGTTTCTATCAGTTCCCTCGCTCTCCCCATTAGAGCTGTGTTGCTCAGTGTAGCTATTAAAAATTAAAAAAAAAATAAGAATAGAATAAATATTGATTTAAAAATTAATTAAAATTAAAAATTCAGTTTTTTAGTCTCACATTTCAAGTATGCTCAGTAGTCATGGGACTAGTAGCTACTATTTTCGAAGAGTAGAAAATACTGGAGAATTTTTTTTCACCACATAGAAAATTCTATCGGACAGTGCTATAGAGGTTTGATCTCTTTGGCCAAGATACTGAAAATTTCTCTGCCCTAGTTTCCTCATCTGTATAATGTAGCATAATAATGATACAGTATAATATGGTACTATGAGTAGAATAATTGTATTTGCCTCAGAGAATTGTTTAGAGGGTGTAGGTACAACTTTATATAAAACACTATGTATGGGGTCATCAAATGATAAGGGCCCTCCAATATGTTGCAGCCAGAAGCTTCATCTTTCTCTTCTGTAAAGTATTGATCAAAGGTTGGCAAATAATGGTCCATGGGCCAGATTTGGCTTATGACTTATTTTCCTACGGCCTGAAAACAAAGAGTGGTTTTCATGTATTGTAGTGATTGGGGGCAAAAACAAAGAAGAAGGATATTTTGTGATATATAAAAATTGAAGTAGGAAATTCAAACTTTAGCGTCACTAAGTAAAATATTATTGGAACACAACCACGCCTGTTTATTTATATATGGCCTGTGGTCATTTTTGTGCTCTAATGGCTGACAAGAAATAGTTGTGTCAGAGACCATTCGTGGCCATCTCAATGCTTAGCGCTTTTAAGTGCCACGTGTATTGTACTATGACATTTAATTAACTCATTTTTTATTCTTATTCATGCATACCTGTCATGTAAAAACAAGAAAAGTGAATTTCACCTGTTATGCTTTTAAGTCACAGTTAAGTATGGGTTATTTTGTCTTTGAATCACGATGTATTAGACGATGTATTAGTTTCCAGCGGGTGTTATAACAAATTGCCACACAGGTGACTTTAAACAATACAAATGTGTTCTCTTATAGTTTTGTATGCCAAAAGTCTGACGTGTGTTTCACTGGGTTGACACCAAGGTTTGGCAGGGCTGTACCCCCTTCAGAGGGAGGTGCTAGGGGAGAATCTGTTTCCTTGCTTTTTTTCCAGCATCTCATGCCTTATTCTTGGCATTCCTGGGCTCATGGCCCTTTCCTCCGTCTTCAAAGCTGGTAACACCTCTCCTTCCATGGTGACGTCACATTCTGTTCTTCTGTAGTTAAATATCCCTGTGCCTCCCTCTTATAAGAACACTTGTGATTTAGGGCTCATCTGGATAATCCAGGATAATCTCTCCACCTTAAGATCCTTAACTTTATCACATTGGCAAAGGTCACTTTGCTGTGTAAAATAAGATCCACATGTTCCAGGGATGAGGAGCAAATATCTTCAGGAGCCATTATTCAACCCATCACCTTATGCTCTCTAGTCCTTGAAGACTCATGTTCATCCCACCTGCAAAATACATTCATTGCCATCCATGTATCCCCCAAAGTTGCAACCCATTAGAGCATCAACCCACAGTCTAAAATCTCATCTAAATATCATCAGCACAAAAGTCCCAAATCTCACCATCTAAATTACATATAGGTGAGACCCTGGGTATGATTCATCTTGGGGCAAAATTCTTCTCTCTCTGGACCCATAAAACTAGAAAATGAGTTATTTACTCCCAAAATGCAGTGGTGTGTCAGCCCTAAGATAACAGTAAAAGATGGCAGTGTTACTGCTCATATGACATTCTTAAATATCCGGTGGCTCTTCCATGTATGTCATGGGAATTCAGTCCATTAGACAAGAGGGTCCTGCACAGATCTTTACTGGAGAATTCTATCTCTATGCTTGCCTTCTGCTGAGATGGTTGAGAGGATACCAGTCACAAGCTTAAAAAAATCCTCTTTGTGAATGAATATTTAGGTTTTTTGATCCCTCAGAGGGACTAGCAAAAGTTGCTCAGCCTGCCCCTTGTTTTTTTCTTCTTTAGAGCATGCTTTCCTGACAGTAAATCTGCTTGCAATGTCTTTTGCAATCTGGACAGACTGAGAATTTCCCAAATCATCAGGTTCTGGTTCCTTTTGGCTTATCAGTTCTTTTCTCAATTTGTCTCTTTCCTCTTACATTTTAGTAGAAGCAGCAGGATGAAACCAGGTTGGACCTTTAATACTTTGTTTAGAAATCTCCTCAGCCAAACATCCAAGTTCTTTATTTACAGATTCAGATTTCCATATACCTGTAGGACATCACTCAGCTAAGCTTTCTGTTCTCTATATAGCAAGGACTCCTCTTTCCTCCACTTCCCAAAATCACGTTCCTCACTGACGGGTGGTGAAGTGATTAAATTTTATTTGACTACAGGAGCTGAAGAAATGTATCTGGAGGAAATAAACTTGCTTAAGACTTGGAGAATTTCCAGCAAAAGCAGCTGCTTGAAGAGTTGAGGACACTGAGAACAAGGGTGTATTCCAAGAGAGGTAAATGATGTCAAGTGCTTTTCTTTGGCCCTTGATGAGTCTGTAGATGTTACTGAGGCTGCTCAGTTGTTTAACTGAGGAATGAATGCCAAGTTTGAAGCGACTGAAGAACTGATTTCTATGAATACACCGTGTGGAACAAATATGGGTGAAATTTTCTCAAAGGAGTTGGGAATACGTTAATTCAGTACAACTGAATGGAATGGAATTTGGTACAACTGATGTGGGATCTGCTATGGCATGCTACAGTTGACAATGGTCAAAATATATATAGGGTAGAAGAAGGCTTAGCTGGACAGATTTATGAAGCTTGTGAAATTTTAGGGGTGGACAGACTATGGTTATTCACTGTCTTCTTCATTAGTGGGTAATTTGCAGAAAGTATTTGAATCTATCATGTGCTACTGCAATTAATCAATAATGTCAATAGTGGATTTCATCTGCTCTCATAAGTTAATCATTTTCCGAACTGTACATTTGGTCAGAAATGGAAGCTGAGGATTCTGGCTTGCCCAACTGCATAGCCGTGCAATGGCTTAGCAGTAGTAAAGCTTTATGGGAATTTTTCTTCCAGGGTAGGAGATGTGTTGTCACGTCTGGTACAATGATGGACTGTACTGCTAAGAAGTGAAACTGATGGGTGATGACAAGGGACAGTAACTTTGAGCTCCTGTTATGTGAGATGTTATCATCGCCTTCCCCTCAAGGACACCATTTTTTTCACCGGTAGGCCTATATTACCAAAATTATACCTTTTATTATCATATCTTGAGTTTTGTCAATAATATAAACTTTGTGGCCATTTGTATCTCTAATTATAGAAGTATTTACACAATATTCTTGATTTTTTTCTCCTGATTCCCGAGCTGAAAATATTTACTGTCAGGCTCTTGCTAGAAAAAGGCAGCTGATGGGACGCCTGGGTGACTCAGTGGGTTAAGCCGCTGCCTTCGGCTCAGGTCATGATCCCAGGGTCCTGAGATCGAGTCCCACATCTGGCTCCTTGCTCGGCAGGGAGCCTGCTTCTCTCTCTGGCTCTGCCTGCTTGTGTGCTCATGTTATCTCTCTCTCTCTCTCTGACAAATAAATAAATAAAATCTTAAAAAAAAAAAAAGAAAGAAAAAGGCAGCTGAGCCCTGGTGTAGATGATACTTCCCACCTCATAGCCTTGTTAGGTGTACCAACTAACTTGGTACCCCCAACTTGGGCAGGGCTCAGGCTTCACAAACTTGTATATATGCCTTACCATGGAAATTAGCACCCTCCTTTAAGTGTTTTGCAAATAATACACTGAATCCCCATAACACTAGGACAGAAGCACTACAATTATTTCCATGTCATAGGCAATTAACTTGTGGTGTAGGGAGTTAAGTAACTTCTCTAGATGACCCAGCTGGCAGCTGACAGAGCTGACTCTAGAGTTAGGGGGTTGAGGATTTTTTTCTTCTGGGAAGAGCTAATAATAAAGATTTTAGGCTTTGTGAACCAGATGGTCTCTGTTGAAATGACTCCACTGTGCTGTTGTAGTGAGAAATCTGTGGCGACAGATTATATGTAAGCAAATGGGTGTGGCTGTGCTCCAATGAAACTCTAATTACAAAAACTCTATGTCTCATCCATTGATGTTGTCTGTTTGGATCTGGTTGAAACCCTAAGTCCCTCCAGGTAAAAGTGAATTTTTGTGATGTGAAGGGTCTAGTTTGAACACTGACCATAAACCAGGCATTCTCTTCTAGACACTGGGTATAAAGCAGTGAGAAAGGAAGCAAAAATCACACCTTCCTGGAGCTTATGTCCTGGTGAAGGAGATAGACAATAAACATGATAAATAAGCAAAAAACCTGGACTGTTAGATGTTGATCAGGAGATAAATAAGCAGAAGCAACGATAAGAAGAGTGTGTGTGTGACATTTTAGTTAGGCACTCCAGGGAAGGTCTCACTGAGAAGGTGACCTTTGAGAAAACACCTGAAGCAAGTGAGAGAGAGAACAGCTGTAGACATATCTGAGGAATGAACTAACTGTTGGTGAGTTTTGATGAGAAGGGTGACAGGAAGGTGGTGGCAGCCATGTTTCCTTCTGAATTCTGTTTTCAGGTTTCTTTCCCTGCTCCCTCGCTGTAGGCTGTCAGGGCCTCTCAGGGTAGCAGACGAAGCAAGGGTGGGGCAGAGGGCAAGGGCCAGACATGGCTTAGGCCTACTCATGGGCCTCCTGTCTGGTGGCAGGTAGGCAGCCTGAACAAAGGAACACTGGCATTTGTATCTAGAGCTCAGCCCTCCAAACCTTGCTTAGGAAGAAGTCAAGAGAGGGTTCTACCATTCCTATCATGTGGCTCTCCCTTCAGTGTGGCATCCCAGGCCTTCTACAGCTCAACAAATTCTTCTTCTCTAGATATAGCCACCCCCCAACCCCATTCCTTACACCTGAACCTCTCTGCAGCCAGATCTCACTCTGCCACGAGGATGCCACTAATGCCTCTGAGCATCACAGCACTCGCTGGGAGTGGGGGTAGGGTACACACCACAGGGCTTTAGCTACATAAGTCCTTTATAAATGGAAAAGTACCAGATCAGCATTTCCCCATGTGTTGATCAACTATGGTAGAGGCAGAGCCAGACTAGAGTGAGTGGGTCAGGCCCTGGGACGCACAATGGAAGGAGCTACTCAATTGTGTTGTGCAAGCTCAGAATTGGTGCCTCACCCACCTCACCCCACTCTTGGCCCTGGATGAATATTCCATGCAGGGTCTATGGTGAAGAAGGACAGAAATGCTGGCTTGCACACATTATCTTATTGCATGATTCTTCTGATCCATTAATAAAGAGTGTGCCCCAAGCATTTCTAAGTGAGAAGGTGGCAGATAAAATGGTCAGCATGTTCCAAACTGCTTGAACCACAGAACTCCTTATGGAGTAGAGAGATGGCTTTATTTCCAGAGGGTCTTGTGCTTGGAAAGAGAGTAGCAGATGCATATTTCTCAATGTACCTCCTTTCCTCATTACTTATACATTCTTTATACAATGCCCAGTCTCCTAAACTGGTCTGATTTATACCCTGAACCCACAGTGCTGACAAATGCTCTGCAGGGGATGGGAACCCAGTCAAAAGTCTCAGTTGCTGCTTCCCATGTGAATGGCACTTATAAATGTATGGTTATTTCATCTTTAGACTATCCCCCCCTTACTCATCCTATGGTAAGGTAATCCAGGGCAGTAGACTGTCCACATGTTAAAAGGTCAGAGCTGCACTGTCCAATATGGTAGCCATCAGCCATGGGAGGTTATTTAAATTACAGTGGATTATAATGAAATAAAGGAATTCAGTTTCTTGGTCCTCATTCCAATGTTCAAGAGCCACACGTGGCTGGGGGCTACCATATTGGATCACACAGAGATAGAATTTTTCCACCCTTGCAGAAAACGCCATTGAACGGCT
Organism: Taxidea taxus jeffersonii; assembly: GCA_003697995.1. Taxonomy (NCBI): domain Eukaryota; kingdom Metazoa; phylum Chordata; class Mammalia; order Carnivora; family Mustelidae; genus Taxidea; species Taxidea taxus. The sequence continues at coordinate 2,263 of RCUC01154019.1, read as the reverse complement.
CTGATGATTTGCACAGAGCTCCATGGCCTTTTGCAGGCTGGTGAGATGCTAGAAGAGGACTTCTGAGCCAGCGCTCCCTGAACAGACTGCTCTGGGGGAGGAGCTGCTCCCATGCAACCGAGACTATGCACCTGAATGGTCCGCAGTCGAAGGAGGGTGGTAGAGACATGATGGTGTAAGCCACTGGCAGGAGGCTGAGGAAGAGCACCAGCAGCAGGAGGCCCATGTAGAAGTTGTTGGATCGGGAGGCTTTGAACACGCGTTCATGGGGCACATTGCTGCTCATCACTGCCCAGCACTGGAAGTACATGGAGGTCAGCAGGCGCAGCACGTTGATACCTACCAGTCCTGGAGCGTAGAAGGAGCCCATCCTGGAAGGGCAGAAACCGCATACCCGGTTGGCCCCCTAGCAGGTGAGGCCAAGGAAGGATGACAGGAGGAAATGGGATAGATGGGTTAGGAGCATGAGGCCTCACTGCCTTCCCCGCAGGTTCTGAAGGCAGTGGTCTCCCATTTAAGCCAGACATTTATTACCAAGCCATAGCCACCCATTCCTCAGGAGAGGGAGATCTCCAAGAACCACTGGCTTGGGTTCTGACCATGAGGCACCTAACAAATTATTTGGCCTCCTGTCTCTTTCTCCATGGTTCCCCTAAAACAATAGTGCTGCTCAGAAAAGTATCTGAAGTTCTTAAATGAAGAGAATGGGATGCTGGCTTTCAGTGAGCCCTCAGCCTCTTAAAAGTCTTTTGGTGAAATTACTCAGCCTTTTCTTCTAACCCCCACCTGAGAGGAGGAAGACCCTTGGCTCCTTTCCTCCTCCTCTCCTACCTATTTTCTCCCTCCTTCCTCTTCCCTTTTCTCCTCTGTTTCTCCTCCTCTCTCCCTTTTGCCTCCTCCTTCCTCCCTTCTCTACTTCTTCCTTTTTTCCTTCCTCCTTCTCATTCCCCTTCAGTCTTCCTCTGTTCCTCTCCTTTCCTCTTTGTCCGTGGTAGCCCATGAGTAGGCCAGATATGGTCCTGGTTCTCATCTTGTCCTGTCCTATATTTTTCATCTGAAAGGAGGCAGTTCAGAGGATTTGTCTAACCTCTTCCCCCAGCTAGTTTCGAGGCCAATCCTGGGATTCCAGTTTTCTGACTTCCCTGATGAGGTGGTCCCCAAACAAAATGCATAGCTCACCAGATCATTCCTTGGTTGAAGATCAAACCAAGTACATTTCCACTAATATCAAACTCAGCGTATGACGGCTGCAGGGGGAGGCAGACAGAGAGAAAGGAAGTTGTTAGGCATTAGCCAGCCCCCATGACCAGCCAATTGGCTAAGCCAGGGACACTCCATCCCAAACAGCCTGCTCTGGTGATCTGAGAGGAGCCTTGGATTCATGGTTCTGTTTCTTTAACACATTTTCCACGTTTCAAGGAAAGTTTTGAAATTCTCTAAGTTGAAAATTTTTCCAATGACTTTTTCCATTAAAAAAGTGAGAGTTTTTGGGGCGCCTGGGTGGCTCAGTTGGTTAAGCCTTTGCCTTTGGCTCAGGTCAGGATCCCAGGATCCTGGGATCGAGCCCCACATCGGGCTCCCTGCTCAGCAGAGAGCCTGCTTTTCTGTCTGCCCTTCTGCCTTCCTGTGTTCTCTCTCTCTCAAATAAATAAATAAAAATTTAAAAAAAGAGTGAGAGTTTTTAACCTTTTAGGGCCTGCAGGCCAACTGTGTATTCTTGGGAGGACCCTGGCCCCAACAAGAACATTTTATCAATGTTGTAATCAGAAATTTACCTTAAAATTATAATCAGGAATAAATCTAGGAGGTAACCAAATGCAAATAATTAAAGGAGGGGTCAAATGATAGTTTTAAAAGCAAACAAGCAAACACAATAATTAAACCACTCTTCCAACTGTCTTTTCTCCTTCTCATTTTCCTCTAGTCTGAGAGCAGTTTGTGCAAAGGAAAGAGCTCAGCCAGGTTCATGTTTTTGGCTTGACTCTGATTTTTCAGAATTTTGGAGATTTGTCACCTATTTGAAAGACTGCAGATTGTGTGAGCACTGGGGAGTGAGGGGTCCTTAGGCAGCATGCTTAAACCGACTTCCCCATTTGTCCTCTGGAAATGGATGTCAAGAGAGACAGAGATGAGGAAGAGGAAGAAACTGGGAGAGAAAGGAGAGTCAGGCATGGATCAAAAGAGGAAGAGGAAATGTGCATTTTCCAAATACACGAGGGTCTAGTCTTGGGACCTTAAAATGAAACATTTAAAAATATTTTTG